>APFE031753790.1:0-22763 GCA_000404065.3 Pinus taeda
ACCTATAACTTCTCCTCTTGGTAAATGTTACTTTTGACTAGGCTCAACCATTGCAACAATGATCGAGTGTTTTTTCAACATATCATCTATATTGGTTATGACGTGAAAACAACAAGTTCTCTTATCCTCGAGTGTTTTAAAATTTATGGTGCAGAACTACATAATTAACTCTAGCTTAATGTAATGATCTTAATGTTATTGACGACGTATATGTACAACAAAATTATGGAAATCATGTTTTGAAACTAAGGTAATTTAATTTGATGGATATAAAATTGGTTTCACATAATCCTTGGACTAGGCACAACATTATTTTTTCAATGACCTGCTTGGTTTACCAAGTTGCTAAGGCATGGAAAGTTGTGCCAGGTGCTAGGGTGTGGTGCCAATGCATTATAGGGAGTGTTAGGGAATGGTAGGAAACACAAGGGAGCACTAGTTTCAATTGCATGGAAATGAATGAATAAGAGTGTGTGATAAGGAGTGTTAGCAAGTTCCAAGTGTGGTAAGGAGGGAGTGATAAGGTATGCTAGGTAGTGCCAAGGCATGCTAGAATGCTAGGGAATCGTGTCAGGATGTACCAAGTTCCAGAGTGTGCCAATGAATGCTAAGGAGTGTTAGTGAGTGTTAGGGAAACACAAAGGAGCACTAGGTCAAAAAGCATGGAATGAATGAATAAGAGTGTATAATAGAGAGTGTGAGGGAGTTCTAGATGTGTTAAGGAGGGAGTGACAAGGTATGTTAGGCAATGCTAATGCATGCTAGTGTGGCAATGCTAAAGCATGCAAGTGTGGAAAAACACCCTTTTGATTGGTTTACAGACAAGAAGTCGTAATGTTGATGGAATACATAGTGCCCAGTGATCCTAGTCCGGGTGTCACAAAGGACCCTTCTAAGACCTTTTACTTCTGTGATGTGTTAAATTACATTTTTAAAAGAACATATATGAATACATCTGCATACTGTAAAGAAGAGGAATATGACATTCATCAACACATGAAAACATAAGCCGTTGATAAGGAGTTCTCCAGGAGAACACATATTCAAACAATAGTTATTGCATTAATTGAAAAGAGAATGCGTATAAAATAAATAGAAGTTAAGTTGGATTGTATTGAAAAGGGATATATGCTTTATTGCATTGGGATACTAGCTAATTTCCAAGTTCTTGTTAAATAGTTATGCATTGCATGCATGATAGAAATAGCTAAAGATATGCTTCTAGGCACATAGATAATCATTCTAACTTTCTTGAAGATAACGTATGTTTTATATACACATAAATATAGTTTTCTTATAGAAAAAGAGTGAATTCTTCATGTATGAAAATAATGACTTTATGAGAGACCTCTTGAAAACAAAGAAAAAGATTCTTTCCTTAAAAGACATATGAATATTGTTCATGCAAGAACAAGAATCCATACTTGTTTCATGAAGAGATTATGTGTATTGAAGTAAAAGTAATTGTGTTCGGAAAAACACATGTTGCATGCAAATAAGGGTAGCTATTGTGACATTGGAAATATGATTTGGTGTGTATGTAGGGAAAGTACTATGTTGAATCTCTGAAAATAATATCGATGTTAACTTTCTTGAAAATATTAATCTCTTGAAAAGATTGTCTTGCTAGGTGAGTTGGATCGATTTCTTGATTTTGGTGCATAAGCGATTAAGTTAACATTGTTATTGTTTCTTGATTTTTAAGCATAAAGATGGGTATCTATAATAATTTCTTGAAAAGGGAAGCATGAGAAACTTACATATAGGAAGATAGAGAAATGAGGTTATAATGACTTCCTTTAAGGAAGAAGTATGTAATTTGTTACATGAAATGATGGTAGTATTATAGAGAAGGGAATATGTGTTGCACACATTAAAGAAGGGCTATTATGATAAGCTATGGTATGCACAAAGAATAGTCATTGTGATATAGAGATATGTTCTTTGTATGTTAGAGAAACTATGTTGAGTTCTCGAAAAATAACTATGTGAAAGGAACACATGTGCATAAGAATAGGAACAGTAGTTTTTTACATGTATGAAGGTATAACGATTGTGTTATACATTTTAGTAGTGCTAATGGGTTAGATCTCTTAAATAGAAATATGCATTAGTATGAATAAACATTGGGGAAGTAAAACAAGTATTTACTTGAATTTATGTAATAGTTAATTAGTATGTCATGCTTGCTCATGCACATAAGTTGATGTTAAAGATCACTTTTAGAGGTTGATTATTGATTGATTAATATTGTATCTAATCTTGTTGCCAAAGCTTGTTGACAACAACAATGGCAGGAAACAATGGTAGTTTGCGCCAAAGAAAAGTGATGTTTAACATTGTGGTAGGTAAAGAATTAATGGTCCATGTAGATGAGTACGAGTTGCAGGATCGTACATTGATAGAACAATCACGCCAAAAGGATGTAGCAAGTGGCAATACGTAGGTAAAGGGTTTCATGAAAAATGTAACAGCCTTAGCTAGTTTTATGACACTTTAATGATATTTTATTGTAATATTATATAGCAATGGATAAGGGATGGAATCCCTTATAATCCATTGAGTGAGGGGTGAAAACCCTCATGAGTTTTTAATAATAAGATTAAACATTTGCTGGTTTTCATGCTACGGGGTTTCCAGGGTATATCAGTGTTCAAGTTTTCAATGTTGCGATTGCTTATTGTGTCAGTTGATGATATTGAATCCTTGATGATGATGACTCTTTATTTGATGTGATGATAATAATTTCAATCAAGTATGTGATTAATTAATATGTTTAAGGAAAGCAGGAAATAGATGCAAGGTTCATCAGACAATTTATGTTATTGTACTACAATAGTGGTTGACAATGGTTATGTTACTTACTGTTCTCTATTGATATTTATTTTATGTTCTAAGAAGATCATATCTAATATCTAATGGTTAATGAGGAATGTGCAGTTGTGATTTGGATAATTACTTGTGGGTAATTTTTGTAAAAAATTCTAACTCCCTGCTTTTACATACTTTATGTTCTAAGAACATCATATCTAATAGTTAATGAGGAATGTGGAGTTGAAATTTGGATAATTAATTGTGGGTAATTTGTGTAAAAAATTCTAACTCCCTTACATGTGAGGTTACCGAGTATGTTACAAGAATTATGGAACCCAAGTTTTGGAATTGAGGTAACTTATTTTCATGGATATGAATTGTTTTGCATATAATTTGTAACAAAACTATCTTTTAAGTTTATAAAAGTGGTTTTAAGTATTTGTATTAACTTTTATTTAATAGATAGATTTTATATTTTATTTGACAAAAACGTCTCGAAGCTTATTCGACGGGTCAACACATGTCGATCAAAAAGTGTCGTTTTATTAGTCTCTAGGTAGCACCCCCGGGTTCCTTGATATCATCCCTGTCCAACCCAGCAAAAAACGCATATTTTTTCGTGCTTAAACCGCGGCTGCTCATTACCCCGAATAACCAGCACGAATCTACTAACTTACTTCGGCCGAGTACGGGGACCACCCAAGACTGACTCGCCCATACAGCTTTCTAGAAACCACCCCTAGGCCAAGGATCGATGGTCACTTATCAATCTAACGAGTGCTTTATCTGGTGGGGGAAAGGTTCGAGTGAGGGAGGTGAGAGAAAGAAGGTTGCATATGGAGGGCTTGGGTACTTGAATGAGTTGATTGACACTACCAAGCACGAATTCGATTATATGCGTTAGCTTCACCTTCCTATCATCAGGCAAGGTCCCCCTCACCTTCGCTCACTCAGCTGAGCGCTCTATATATTCCCTCAGGGGGACCAAGCGGAGTATGTCAGGTAGGAATGATACTTACACTAGTAGCCTGTAGGTCTTCATATTAGTGGCATCAACTCATTATTATGAGAAAAAGTGGGTTTAGTGTGTAGGAATGTTCATAATGTTGTACATAAGTAGGAAGGCTAGGTGTATTGTCAATGCTTCTAATCGGTGGTGGGAGACCTCTTAAGATTGCATGTAAGGTGTATGGCTTGCAATCTAACGTGAATACTCTGCTTAGTGGTTGTATAGGGTATAAGTTGTAATGGTGGGGATGTTCCCGTGGCAACAAAAAAACCCTAATAATATAAATATATTTATTAAAAAATAGTAATAATAAATATATGTTTATGATACATTATAAATAAGAAGTTGGTGTAACTATTTAATTATATGACTAGTTGATAAACATTGCAATTTTATGAATTTATTGTTTTTTTGTTAATTACTATATTAAAAATAAGTCAAAAATTTTAAGAATAAAAAAAATGTTTTTTTAATTAAAATATTATGACTGAATTATGAAAAATTGATTCATTAATTCATTTACTCTTAAATACAAAAAATTGTCATAAACTATTATAGTTAAGATTATATGATGTGTTAAAAATATTTTTCATTAACTATATTAAAAGATTCATTTTTTAAATTTTCAAGTGAAATCTATATTTAACTTGTAAATTTTAATATATAGTAAAAAATATTTTTTAAGAAACTATGATATTTTTAATTACACTTATTCAAAATAATATTGTTCCAATATCTAATTTAGAATTCAATATACAATTTTAAAATAAAATAAAACAACATATAGTTTGTATTATTCATTTTTTTCCTCAATTTTTTTTTATACTTATGCATATATGAAGTCTCCATGTTTCAAAGCAAAAAAAAAACCAAGATATTCAAATTTAACACTTGTCAAATGAATGAAGATTGAGTTATATATATATATATAACATGAAACTCAAAGTATACACAATTGGATGGAAAATTCAATAACATATCCTCCATCCAATAATAAATCCACAAACACAAACCTATCACTTAAGGTGATAGAAATGAAATACTTTCACTACATAAAATCTAACTTCTTATCTCATCATAATTCAAAAAAAAATTATACAACACTCCATTATAAAAGTGACCCTGATTCTAAAATAAAAAATACAATTTTCAATTCTACCATCTTCATAAATATAAAGTTATATTCCCTTATAAATCAAACACTATCTATTCTTATGATCAAGAGAATAAAAACATTATATAAACTCAATGTTAAAAACAAAAACATTATTTAAGATTTAACAAATTTTAAAATTTATGAAAACAAATTGTTAAACTATACTTAACAACATTAAATTAACAACGTTAAGATTAAATCGCTTAAATATTAAATCACTCTATTAACTCATAATAATTAATATTAAATCACTTCACTAACTCATAATAAATAATTAAAAGGTTGCCTGGAGAACTAATCTTCTTGCAACTCTCAATTAGATTTAGTGTTCAAATTCTACGGTCTTATGCAAAATACACAGAACTCATATAAAAAAATCCAATTCTGCCCATTGTTTTTGCATAATAATCTTTCAAAATATTACTCCATGCAATTAGCGCTTGATCTGCGTCCTCACTGCCACATTCGGATTCTTCACAGCCAAGCTCATCATGGCTTCACCATAAAGCGTTCCATTGATCTCTGCTATGAAGACTCCGACTGTGGGACTGAGTGCGCTGAGCTTCAAATCCAACCTCTCATTAATGTCTCTACAACAACAACTCGATTGTAGGGCGCTTACAACTCATGGCAATGGATTGTATCGTCTGATTGCATAGTGGAGCTGAGCTTCAATGTCTCAGTCAATCCAATCTCTCATTGCATAAGGGGCAATGGATTGCATAGTGGGACAGAGCTTCAAATCCAATCTCTAATTGCATGGTGGGCAATGGGTTGTACCTTTTAATTTCATTCAATCTCTTTGGATTCTAACGGCATCACGTAACGTATCCGTTATTCGATGGAGTTCACAGTTAATTACGAATCTGAACTATACTATAAATATCGTTGTTCGCAACTTAATTGCGATCTATAACTATAATAATCCTCAGTTCTCTCTTAGATAGAGTACAGTTGACTGTAAATAATCTTCAGTTGACTGTCGTAGTTACTATCGGTGCTGATTTAAATTTAAGGGTATCAAAGTTTGCTGGGCGACCGGGCGGACACGCACGGCAGGCGCGTGCCGAATGGGCGTGCGATGGCTCCGTCGCACAAAATGCGACATTACTCCGAATAGGTTTGCGACGATAAGCGAGCGACTTGGAAATATGACCGAGCGTTGAGCAAACTTATATGGCGTGAGGAGAGGCTTGCATATGGCAAGGCCGACAGCCATGATAAGGTTTTAGGGCGCATTTGTGGCGGAATTGGGGGTCGGCCAAGGGGCGACCACCCCCACACACAACCATGCTTGGAACCTATAAACAAGTGAGCGTGTGAGCTCATTTCACCAATGAAGATCATCGCATATCTTCACAACACAAGTGGAAACTGCGCACAAGGAAGGAAGTGTGCATTTCTCATGCGCACTTGCCTTGAAGACTTGGACGATTGCCTAGATAAATATACTCATGTATAATTGGTACATGTAAGTCATTCCTGTGCTTATAGATAACACCACATTTACGTATGTGAGCTAAATGATTTAACAATTTAAACGGGTTAGAAGTAACCACACAACATTTTTCATGCAAGTAGTAACTAAACAGAATGGTGGAGAACATCAGTAAATCTACTATTAGTGGCATCTTGCTTTATGGATTTTTCCATTTTCCTAGGTATTTTCTGGCAAATCTCATCTTTATCTCCCACCACTCTTTTCCACATAAAATCTTTCCTTTCTCTCCCGCAAATATTTTATATCTGATGGATATTTATCTCCCATCCATCCAATGGATATCCAATCCATCCAAGCTTATCTAGAATCACATCTATAATATTATCTTGAAAGATTCATCCCTATCCCATTCCTCATGGGATTTAGCAAGCATCTTCTCTTGCTTGGTACTCCACCCTCCAAGTGATTTATTTTATTAATTTATTTGACAACACATTTTCTTTTCATATTACATATCACCTATATTTCCTTCGCTTAGCTTTACAACATTTAAAACCCAAGGAAGGATATCACACGTAGATTTAACTTAGCTTAGGTTTAAAATAATTTAGTACACAAGGGAGGAGTGTTACAAGTAGCATACACATATTTTTACGCAGAAACCCTTAAAGGGAATAAATCACATTTGTTAGTATGTAGATCAAATGTCACCACTTGTATTGCATCAAGTTTTTAGTAAGCACCCTAGGAAGTGTGACCTCCATAATGTGCTTTGTTAGCCCCAACTGGTAGGAAGCACCAAATCAATATAAATAGATTATTGTTTTTTGGCCTCCCCTAACAATGCTGGAACCTATGGACCTCATTTCCATGTTCAATGGGCTGTGAAAACCGTGATTCGCTCCAGAAAACCAAAGGCGATGGGAACGAAAGAAAAAACCAGTGCTGGAAGCTATGGATCTCACTCCCATGTTCGATGCGCTGATCTATGATCATTCACACCAGACAACCCCGATTCGCTCCAGAAAACCTCATAGATCATTCGTGCTAGGAAACCACGATTCACTCCAGAAAACCTCGATTTCGAACAAGAAAAAAGGTGGAATGAGGGGAATTGGGAGGATAACCAGAAAAAACGCGGTGGGAATGAAAAAGGGCCAGCGCTGGAACCTATGGATCTCGCTCCATCTTCAATATGTTGACCATAGAACATTCGCTCTGGGAAAACCCCGATTTGGAATAGGAAAAAAGGTGGAAGGAGGGGACTTGGGAGGACAACCAAAAACAGAAAAAGACGCGGTGGGAACGAAAAAGGGCCCAGCAATACTAGATCTTCCATAAATTGAAGCTATTGGTGGCAAGAGAGAAAGAAAGTTCGCGGGTCAGGGAGGCAGTGCGACAAATCTGTGCGGCTTATAAAGACGCAACACAGAGGTTAGTTGATCCGTCTGAACTTACCCTCACCAACTTTGACATTGTCTGCGTTGTTTATACACATTATGTGAACAACGGATGGAATCCCCTAAACTTTTTGTGCGTAGGGTTATTTTTCAGTATTGTTAATGAATTGATTATTATGAGCCCTAACTCTCTATTGCCAGATTAGCATTATTTTATCCTAGGGCAGAGGAATTGTAGACATTCTGTTAGCTAGCCACTTCTAACCGAAGAATTTGTGATTATCTGGGACAGTTATTGTATCCGTTAACATTGGAAAATACCTTGGAACCTTTTGCCTCCCATTAGACATAGTTACTGGTTGGTTCTTTAGGCTTTGCCTCTAGAAAATCTGTCACAGCTGGCATCATATAGTGAAGGTCAAGCACCTGGGGAATGCAGTGAAGAGGAGCGTTTAGTTCTAAATGATGTTCAGCAAAGTCACATCTCACTGGTTAATGGTGAAGCTCAAGAAGATGAATTGAGTGATCCCAAAACTAGCGAAGGATTTCATGACTCTGTATATCAAAGAAAGGAGCATTATGAACTTACTTCAATGGCTGAAACTTAGGATGTTGAAGAAACTATATTTCACAAGCAAAATGATGGCTCTCCTGATGCAGTTTGCATGAAAGTGAGAAATCCTGAATAGGTAGATATGTCCAACGAACTTCAAGGAACATATGAGAACATTCAAGCTTCAAAGGATGAAGTGCATCAAGACAACTTTTTAGACAATGGAAATGAGTTTTATAAGCTCAATGATTTGTATGGTTCAACTCCTCAAAACGAGGAAGATGTAATTGAGCAGATCACCAAGAATGTTCAAATTCCCTTAACAGATGGTGATCAAGTAGAATGTGGATCTTACAATGTATCTCTACAAGAAAATGCAGTTGAAGATGAAGCATATCAAGAAAGCATTAGTATTGTTGATGGCATAACTGATGCAAGTCCAATTAAAAAAAAATTGTTTGATATGGACAGCCATGGAAAACATGAGGGATTCATTGCCCCTAACAAAATTGAGGGAAAAGAGGATGACCAGGAAGAAAAATATATATAGAACGGAGCTGAAGAGACACAACCAAGCTACTAATGATTTGTTGCAATAATTCTAGAACAAATTAAACGAGCGAAGCTTCAAGATAATAATGATATGTTCCCTTGTTCATAGATAATTGATTCTATTCTTGAAACAGAAGCAGACATTTCAATCGATTTTGTGGACTGTAAGAATGTGTTCCCTCATGAAGATATGTATGATTTTGTTCCAGTTAAATGATGGATTGTCTAAGTAATGATAGTACTGATGTGTTGTTCCCTCTGATATAATGACTCTGGTTACAAAGTTTGTAGGTTTTTTACATGACTCTCGCCACAGGAAGTCTCTCGCTCTAAATCTTCATTGTTCTTAAGGGACCTTGTTATTGCTCTCAGTTACAGTCTCCCATCTCTTGTATACTACATTGTACACTGTTCATCCATTCATCAATGATCACATTGACATAGAGACATTGTTCCTCTGCGACCTAGTAGGCTTCACTGCACATATGTGTCTCACTGTCATCTTTATATATATAGATGTGTCTTTGGCTCTACATAGTTCATATGGTCACGATGTACAAGACTTTGTTCCTGTGCATTATGTATAACATTAACACACAGGTCGATTGACATGTTCCTCTACAACAAAGTCAGTTTGAATGAATGACATCAATCTACATTGCTTCTCTACGACATATTTTGGCACTGATGCATAGTTAATATGGAATCGATACTCCATATATATGTAATCTAACCAATAGCATCAAATGGCATCATATTACATGACCATGGAAATAACTCCTAATGAAGACTGTAATCTTGCAGTGACCAACATAAATAAACATGTTGAATTTATGATCCATAAGGCACTGTTGAGTATTTTTTAAGTGACAAGACACCATTGTTGAGAATTCGTTGTTTATATGAAATCTTACCAATAGCATCAAATGGCATCATCTTATATGACCATGGAAAGAACTCCTAATCAAGACTGTAATTTTACAGAGACTAGCATAAATAAACTTGTTGAATTTAAGATCCACGAGGCACTGTTGAGTTTTTTTTTTTTAAGTGACAAGACACCATTGTTGACAATTCGTTGTTTAGATTCAAGTCTAGGGAAAATAGTTGGCATAGTAAGAAAAGATATGTTTCTCCCTCAGAACTCACTGATATTTCTCACTGGCACTAGCTAGTAAGGTGCCTATGAAGAAGTGAAAGGAACAAATCTCTATGATACCAAAGATCATCTGACTTCACTTCTAAGGAATGTCAGAATTTTGTGGTGTCTTCAATCTCCATAATAAGTCCAGGAGTATCCACCGATCTTCATTCTCTGAAGCATTGATCTATCTCATTGGTATAATTTCCTTTGCCTATTTTCAATATCATAATCAAGGAAGAGCATATGCATGGGCAGATTGTTCTGGCAGTCAGTGACATTGTTGACATCCACTGTCTATACTATTATCATTTCAAAATCAAAACTATCTTCTACACTTGGGGTTTCAGTCGAAGCATGGTTTCAAATCATAACCCTGCAAAAATTTTTGAATAACAGTAAGAAGATCTTCATCAAGTTTGAGCTTTATCTAGAAGCAGAGCTGCTCCATTTCAGTAGTATGAATGACTTGTTTCAAGTATGGTAATAAGGATGACCAGGAAGAACAATATATACAGAATGGAGCTGAAGAGACACAAGAATTCAAAGTTGGAGAAAATATACGACTTGTGAAAGTAGACACAGTTTCCAGCAACCAAGAACCTTCTAACATGGATACTCCATTGAAGATGCCTATGCTTACAGAAGGCCTTGATATGTCTTCTTGCTTGAATTCTTTTTTGGTACTGGACTTTAGTGATCCATTAGATAAGCCAAATCTTATGGAGAGTAATGATGCATTATTTTGTTCAGGTATTGATGATTCTCTTCCAAAAAATATCTCAGAGATTGTTACAGAAGCTGCCTGCAAGCAAGAACTTTATCGATTGGATAATCCTTTGAAGACCTGTGAGGTTACAGAGGGATATAATATAGCTGCGGAAAAGAATGAAGTTGGAGATGGAGCATGCCAGGAAAGAATTTTTATTGTTGATGGCATAACTGCTGCAAGTCCAATTAGAGAACAATTTTTTGATATGGACAACAACAGAAAACATGAGGGATTCATTGACCCTGCCAAAATTGAGGGAAACAATGGCCAGGAAGCTGGAAAGACCCAAAATTTCAAAGTTGGAGAAAATATACAGATTGTGGTGAGCAAGCAGGAACCATCCCAATTGGATACTCTGTTGAGGATCCATGAGGTTAAGGCGGGTTATAATATATCAACTTGTTTAAGAACCTTATTTGGCCTGAACTACAGAATTCCATCCAAAAATTCAGAACTTAGAAAAAGTTACAATATATCCCCCTGTTTAAGTATGAATGAATCTCTTCTAGAAGACAAGGATGTGTGCAATCAACGACTTTCCCTGGATAAGCCATTGAAGAGGCTTGAACATGCTGAGGGGCCAGAATATGATACCCCAGTGAAAAAGCTTGAGCTTATAGAAAATGATGTGACATCAGAGACTAAATATTTGTCACTGCATGTCCTACTTGGAGACCATTTGTATGTCATGGAGAGGGATGCTATGGTTTTGGAAGGGACAGAGCATTTTGAAAGTATTCTCCTTACAGAAAATTATGTGGAGTCTGGAGGAGTAGCTGAAGGTTCTACTATTTTGGCTGATATGAATGTTCCTAGTAAAGGGGATTCAAAAAGAACCAAATTGTAGAGAGAATACTGACTTTGAGCAATAGATTGCAAACTTTTCAATTGGACTTACAAGGACAACTTCCAGAGTCATTCTATGCTACACCTTCCAGAAGGAAGATGAATTGAAAACTTAATGGAAGCACAAAGATAACCATAGATACCATTTCTGTTTACAAGCCAAGGCAATCCATAGGAAGGGATGAGGCTATGCACATTTCATTAAAAGAGAGTCGTGATGGGCTAGTGGGACAGCTTAGTTTATGGAAGCTATAGAATCTACACAAAGAAAATGAAACAGCAGCAAAGGATTCTGAAAAGGTAAGCTAAATTATGTATGAACTTCATATTTTTCCATCTTCTTTATCATATTCATCTTAAGGAACATAGTACACAGTTGGTGCACTGTATGCTTGACATTTTTTCATTTTTTCTTTTCAGGAGATAAGTAAACAATTTGTTTCACAGAATATGTCATCACCTACACTGGAACAAAGGATGGAATCCTTCGACACACCACTGAAGACACTTGGACATACTAAGGGCCATGATATATCTCCTTGCTTGTACACATTATTTGGACCAAAATGTAGTACGCCATTGACAAATCATGATCTTACATAAGATAATGATAAGGTTGTTACTGGCACACCATTTTAAAATGCTCTGCAGCCTCCGTTAGTGACTGAATTAGGGGGAGTTGACAATTTTGGCAATGAATTGCCATGGTTAGTTTATGTATCCCATGAAAAGAGGCCTGGTTTCCAACACCACAAGAAAGCCGAAGCAATGAATGCATTAGTATATTCCTAGCTATGTACACATCTCTCTTTTTCTGTTGATTTCCTCATATGAAATTCATTAATTATTATGTTGATGCTAATGATTGTTATCCATTCCTCCACTTAGGTTCGAGTGTTTGTTTTCCTCACAAATGGCCTCTTTCAGTGGAACCTTGATTGTGATAAATATATAAACAACATCAACGCTATTTGTGAGGCAATGTGTTTTCTAATGGATCCAGTTCTTGGGAAGAAAACTTGCCATGTACTGTTTTCTCAGAGATCGACGCTTGGAGCTTTTAACCCAATTCAGTTGACTCGCAATGTCCATCACATACAAGTAATGAAGGAGGTTGGTGGAGGTACAAACATTTGAATCCTGACAACTAAGAAACCTGCCTGTCCAATAGAGACAATTGTTTACCAAGACGGCCTTTTAAACTATAATTGGCCACCTTTCCAATAATTTGTTGTTATCTCTTTGCGCATTGAATGTTCGGACGTGGAGACCAAGCGCAACCAGTCTGAAAAACCATTGGAGTTGGGGGCTCTTTGACTACAGTTTGATTGGTTGACATCAAAAACATTGCTACCAACAAAGGTAAGGGGAAGAAGCCCATTAAAGCTAAAGAAGAGATTGAGAAATTGATCATAGGTGTTCACTTACACTGGAAACATGTGGTTAGGTTCTGAAAGTGCATGCTATTTGTAAGATTGGTGTAATGAAAGGAAGGGTAAGGAGGGTATAGCCAAAATAATTGATAGGTTTCTGGTCGACACAAAATTAGGCTATACCTACCTTCAGTGACAATGGAATTCACAACCACCAAGCCTAAATTTTATATTTTTTAGGCACTAGCCAGAGTAGTGGATAAAACCACCACTCCTTTAGATCCTAATAGTTTCAACTTCTATATCGATCCATCTCCACTTTATGTTATTTCCTTGTAGACGAAGGGATGGAACTCCCTGTTTGAAACATAAAACAAAATTTAAGGAACAGTAGCATGCGTCGAGCAGTGTTCTCTCCTGTGATGAGTTGTGGCACAAAAACCATGCATTATCTAAAGTCCCTCCTCTTGAAGGTAGAACTAGGTGAGTGGTTTGCAAGTGACCTGGAAAACTTCTTCATCCTCTATTGCAAAACATAGTATTTTTATGTTAGTCAGTCGAAATCACATGGAAAATCCAATCTGTGATATGTTTTATTTCTCTAAAATAAAACAAAATTAACCATAAGTTGTATTACAAATTTGTTTTCGACTTGCATCTCAATCAACAATATTAGGCTATATATCTCAATAAATTACTGTTTTCATTGTCACATTCCAGGTACTCCTTTGAGATCAAGTCCTGAATTCTAGATTTTATTGCTTTAAGTTCGGGCTTGAATGTGCTTTGGAGCTCTTCAACACACTCACTCAGTAGTTGTTGCTGAGGTAAGATTTTTCTAGCTTTCATGATGAGAACTATTGTTGAATCTATTTAGAAATTTTTGTCTTCTTTTACATTTTTGATCACTCTATTCCTCTCATTTGCTTTCATATTTGTAAGTGGAAACTTAATCTTTTTCAACTTGTGCGAAAAGGGAGTATTGAATTCAAAATTATCACTTGTAGATATTGTGGTAGTGCTAGGTTCCTTTAGAAGAATCTTGTTCTTTCCACCTGAAACTAAATACAGAAGTCGAATAAGATCTTCATCTTCCAAATTTAGTTGATATTTAATTTCTACATAGCTCAGATTCGTAGCTTCATTGAACGGCAATAGTAGAGCTGCTTGGTATGTTGTTACTGCCAATTCTATTACCAATGGCTATTGGCTCTACACAGTTCATATGGCTCACGATGTATAAGACTTTGTTCCTCTGCATTATGTATAACATTAACACACAGGTCGACTGACACGTTCCTCTACAACAAAGTCAGTTTGAATGAATGGCATCAATCTACATTGCTTCTCTGCAACATATTTTGGCACTAATGCATAGTTAATATGGAATCTATACTCCATATATATGTAATCTAACCAATAGCATCAAATGGAATCATCTTATATGACCATGGAAATAACTCCTAATGAAGAGTGTAATCTTACAAAGACCAACATAAATAAACATGTTGAATTTAAGATCCACAAGGCACTGTTGAGTATTTTTTAAGTGACAAGACACCATTGTTGAGAATTCGCTATTTATATGTAATCTAACCAATAGCATCAAATGGCATCATCTTATATGACCATGAAAAGAACTCCTAATGAAGACTGTAATCTTACAGAGACCAGCATAAATAAACATGTTGAATTTAAGATCCACAAGGCACTGTTGAGTTTTTTTTAAGTGACAAGACACCATTGTTGACAATTCGCTGTTTAGATTCAAGTCTAGGGCATATAGTTGGCATAGTAAGAAAAGATATGTTGCTCCTTCAGAACTCACTGATACTTCTCACTAGCACTAGCTAGTAAGGTGCCTATGAAGAAGTGAAAGGAACAAATCTCTATGATACCAAAGATCATCTGACTTCACTTCTAAGGAATGTCAGACTTTTGCTGTGTCTTCAGTCTCCATAATAAGTCCAAGAGTATCCACCGATCTTCATTCTCTGAAGCATTGATCTATCTCATTGGTATAATTTCCTTTGCCTATTTTCAATATCATAATCAAGGAAGAGCATATGCATGGGCAGATTGTTCTGGCAGTCAGTGATATTGTTGACATCCACTGTCTATACTATTAGCATTTCAAAATAAAAAATATCTTTTACACTAGGGTTTTTAGTCGAAGCAGTGTTTCAAATCCTAACCCTGCAAAAGGTTTTGAATAACAGTAAGAAGATCTTCATCAAGTTTGAGCTTTATCTAGCAGCAGGGCTGCTCCATTTCAGTAGTATGAATGACTTGTTTCAAGTATGGTAATAAGGATGACCAGGAAGAACAATCTATACAAAATGGAGCTGAAGAGACACAAGAATTCAAAGTTGGAGAAAATATACAACTTGTGAAAGTAGACACAGTGGCCAGCAGCCAGGAACCTTCTAACATGGATACTCCATTGAAGATGCCTATGCTTACAGAAGGCCTTGATATGTCTTCTTGCTTGAATTCTTTTTTTGGTACTGGACTTTAGTGATCCATTATATAAGCCAAATCTTATGGAGAGTAATGATGCATTATTTTTTTCAGGTATTGATGATTCTCTTCCAGAAAATATCTCAAAGATTGTTATAGAAGCTGCCTACAAGTAGGAACTTTACCGATTGGATAATCCTTTGAAGACCCATGAGGTTACAGAGGGATATAATATAGCTGCAGAAAAGAATGAAGTTGAAGATGGAGCATGCCAGGAAAGCATTTTTATTGTTGATGGCATAACTGCTGCAAGTCCAATTAGAGAACAATTGTCTGATATGGACACCAACAGAAAACATGAGGGATTCATTGACCCTGCCAAAATTGAGGGAAACAATGGCCAGGAAGCTGGAGAGACCCAAAATTTCAAAGTTGAAGAAAATATACAGATTGTGGTGAGCAAGCAGGAACCTTCCCAATTGGATACTCCGTTGAGGATCCATGAGGTTATGGCGGGATATAATATATCAACTTGTTTAAGAACCTTATTTGGCCTCGGCTCCAGAATTCCATCCAAAAATTCAGAATTAGAAAAAGTTACAATATATCCCCTTGTTTAAGTATGAATGAATCTCTTCTAGAAGACAAGGATGTGTGCAATCAACAAATTTCCGTGGATAAGCCATTGAAGAGGCTTGAACATGCTGAGGGGCCAAAATATGATACCCCAGTGAAAAAGCTTGAGCTTATAGGAAATGATGTGACATCAGAGACTAAATATTTGTCACTGCATGTCCCACTTGGAGACCATGTGTCTGTCATGGAGAAGGATGCTATGGTTTTGGAAGGGATAGAGAATTTTGAAAGTATTCTCCTTACAGAAAATCCTGTGGAATTTGGAGAAGTAGCTGAAGGTTCTACTATCTTGGCTGATATGAATGTTCCTAGTAAAAGGGATTCAAAAAGAACCAAATTGTACATAGAATACTGACTTTGAGCATAGATTGCAAACTTTTCAATTGGATTTACAAGGACAACTTCCAGAGTCATTCTATGCTACACCTTCCAGAAGGCCGATGAATTGAAAACTTAATGGAAGCACAAAGATAACCATAGATACCATTTATGTTTACAGGCCAAGGAAATCCATATGAAGTGATGAGCCTTGCACAGTTCATTAAAGGAGAGTCATGCTAGGCTGGTGGGACAACTTAGTTTATGGAAGCTATAGAATCTACACAAAGAAAATGAAACAGCGGCAAAGGATTCTGAAAAGGTAAGCTAAATTATGTTATGAACTTCATATTTTTCCATCTTCTTTATCAAATTCATCTTAAGGAACATAGTACACAGTTGGTGCACTGTATCTGTGACATTTTTTCATTTTTTCTTTTCAGGAGATAAGTAAACAATTTGTTTCATAGAATATGTCATCACCTACACTGGAACAGAGGATGGAATCCTTTGACACACCACTGAATATTCTTGGACATACTGAGGGCCATTATATATCTCCTTGCTTGTACACATTATTTGGACCAAAATGTAGTACGCCATTGACAAATCGTGAGCTTACATAAGATAATGATAAGGTTGTTACTGGCACACCATTTTAAAATGCTCTTCAGCCTCCGTTAGTGACTGAATCAGGGGGAGTTGAAAATTTTGGCAATGAATTGCCACGGTTAGTTTATGTATCCCATGAAAAGAACCCTGGTTTCCAACACCACAAGAAAGCCGGAGCAATGAATGCATTGGTATATTCCTAGCTATGTACAAATCTCTCTTTTTCTGTTGATTTCCTCATATGAAATTCATTCATTATTATGCTGATGCTGATGATTGTTATCCATTGCTCCACTTAGGTCCGAGTGTCTGCTGTCCTCACAAATGGCCTCTTTCAGTTGAACCTTGATTGTGATCAATATATAAACAACATCAACACTATTTTTGAGGCAATGTGTTTTCTAATGGATCCAGTTCTTGGGAAGAAAACTTGTTATGTACAGTTTTCTCAGAGATCGACGATTGGAGTTTTTAACTCAAGTCGGTTGACTCGCAGAGTCCATCACATACAAGTAATGGAGGTTGGTGGAGGTAAAAACATTTGAATCCTGACAACTAAGAAACCTGCCTGTCCAATAGAGACAGTTGTTTCCCAAGACAACCTTTTAAACTATAATTGGCCACCTTTCCAATAATTTGTTGTTATCTCTTCGCACATTGAATGTTCGGACGTGGAGATCAAGCACAACCAATCTGAAAAACCATTGGAGATGGGGGCTCTTTGACTACAGTTTGATTGGTCGACATCAAAAACATTGCTACCAACAAAGGTAAGGGAAAGAAGCCCATTAAAGCTAAAGAAGAGATTGAGAAATTGATCCTAGGTGTTCACTTACACTGGAAAAATGTGGTTAGGTTCTGAAAGTGCATGCTATTTGTAAGATTGGTGTAATGAAAGGAAGGGTATGAAGGGTATAGCCAAAATAAATTATAGGTTTCTGGTGGAAACAAAATTAGGCTATACCTACCTTCAGTGGCAATGGAATTCACAACCACCAAACCCAAATTTTATATTTTTTAGGCACTAGCTAGAGTAGTGGATAAAACCACCACTTCTTTAGATCCTAATAGTTTCAACTTCTATATTGATCCATCGCTACTTTATGTTATTTCCTTGTAGACGAAGGGATGGAACTCCCTGTCTGAAACATAAAACAAAATTTAAGGAACAGTAGCACGAGTCGAGCAGTGTTCTCTCATGTGATGAGTTGTGGCACAAAAACCATGCATTATCTAAAGTCCCTCCTCTTGAAGGTAGAACTGGGTGAGTGATTTTCAAGTGACCTGGAAAACTTCTTCATCCTCTATCGCAAAACAGAGTATTTCTATGTTAGTCAATCGAACTCTCATGGAAAATCCAATCTGTGATATGTTTTATTTCTCTAAAATAAAACAAAATTAACCATAAGTTGCATTACAGATTTGTTTTCAACTTGCATCTCAATCAGCGATATTAGGCTATATATCTCAATAAATTACTGTTTTCGTTGTCATGTTCTAGGTACTCCTTTGAGATCAAGTCCTGAATTCTCGATTTTATTGCTTTAAGTTCGGGCTTGAATGTGCTTTGGAGCTGTTCAACACACTCACTCAATAGTTGTTGCCGAGGTAAGATTTTTCTAGCCTTCATGATGAGAACTATTGTTGAATCTATTTAGAAATGTCTGTCTTCTTTTACATTTTCAATTACTCTATTCCTCTCATTTGCATTCATATCTGTAAGTGGAATCTTAATCTTTTTTAGCTTGTGCGAAAAGGGAGTATTGAATTCAAAATTATCACTTGTAGATATTGTTGCAGTGCTAGTTTCCTTTAGAAGAATCTTGTTCTTTCCACATGAAACTAAATACAGAAATCGAATAAGATCTTCATCTTCCAAATTTAGTTGAGATTTAATTTCTACATAGCTCAGCTTCATTGAACAACAATAGCAGAGCTGCTTGGTATGTTGTTACTGCCAATTCTATTACCGTCGTGTCAAATTTAGAGATGATGTCATAGATTCCATTGCTCTCCAAGAGTGTTGAGGTTTGATATAAATCATTGATCATTTTACAAACCGTGGATGTAGTACAATTCTGCAGGATGATATATCAATTATATTTCATCTGATAAAGAAACAATAAGTGACTTACAAACCACAAATAAATAAGTACTTACTGCAATTTATGGAAATGTCAGCCAAACATAAACGGGAATTATAGTATGCTTGGTTTTCTATCATTTAGTTCATCACCTTTTTACAAAACAAAGGGTTGGCCTTCAATATGTTTAGCAAAACAACTCCTGATCACCCAGTATTGGACCATGAATATTTGGTGCAAACTACTCAAGACATAGTGGAGAGTAGATAAGAAAGCCTACTCTAGTGAGGTCATGCTCCCCACCAGCTATAGAGGCTCAAGTTCCCCATGCATGTGAATCAGCAACGACTGAATCAGATTGCAACCGATAACACCATTAGTGGGCTATTGACACCTACAACCAGTGGAACAAATTCCTAGTAATCCATATTCATGAGATATGCATAACAACTAGCATTGTGTTGGGAAACTCCAATACCAACATTATTGGCATAGTTGGATACCAACATCATTGGTAGGGATGGAGAGAGGAAATTTTGTAACCCCAGAAACAATTGTAAAATATTACAAAATATATATTTTTAACTGTAGGTAAAGACACAACTGTGTCATTTCAGCATCAAGATCCAAACATTAATTCAAGTCACAATGGGTAGATATTACAGCATTACGTTTTTCACATGGGTAGATTTCCGAGGAATCCTAATGCAGATAATAAACTCATATAAGTTTCATGTAATTTTAAATACCACAACAATGATTTGACCGAAATAACCTTGTTGTGAAAACAAACCAATATACCACTTCAAAATAAGCTTAATTCTGTTATTAAGCACAAATAAAAACTTACAAATTCCTTTGGGAAATCTATGGGAGAGTGCTTGTTTCTCCCAACCAACACGCAGGCATCACCAACTCCTCTTGAGCATAGACTTCTTCCTTCTAGGAACAACACCTTCTTATTCCCTTAGTCATATTTTATAAATTAATACTAGTGGATTTTTCCTATCAGCTGCTTTTAGGGTTTTCCTTTTACCAGGCTTTTTCTTTTAACTTAGATGGGTGATGCTAGGGAATTATTAGAAATTAGATTTTTATTAAATTAGAAATGATATTTTTATCAAATTATAGATTAGATTTCTATCTAATTTCTAAGTGGTAAAGATCTATTGCTTTTCTTTTAACTAGGATGGGTGATGCCACGACATCATTTTTATCTAATTTCTAATTAGATTGTTATCAAATCAGAAATTAGATTTTTATCAAATTTCTAATTAAAAAATAGATTTTATCTAATTTTTAATTGGTAAAAGTCTGCTACTGTTTGTATTATGTAATTATATAAAAATACGCTGATGTTTAGATTTTGTAATTATGTTAAAAGAGAAATGTTTTTTTTAGAAAAAAACATGAAGTGGGAAAAACAATGGCATGAAGTCTTTTATAACCGTTTTTCAGTAAGGTCCTTTATAAACAACAACAAATTTTTACCAATTAAAAATTGGATTTTTAACAAATTTCCAAATGTTTTTTTATCTAATTACAGAACATAAACATCAACAAACTTTTACATAATTACATAATACAAACAACGGCAGATTTTTACCAATTAGAAATTTGATAAAAAATCAAATTTATAATTGGTAAAAATCTGTCGTTGTTTGTATTATGTAATTATGTAAAAATCTGTTGTTTTTTATGTTTTGTAATTAGATAAAAAACATTTGGAAATTTGGTAAATCTAAATTCTAATTGCTAAAAATCTGTTGTTTGTATTATGTAAGTATGTAAAAATCTGTTGTTGTTTATATTTTGTAATTATGTAAAAAGGGTAACATTTTTTTAAGAAAAAACATGAAGGGGGGAACAATGGCATGAGGTCTTTTATATGCATGACAGCATAAGAGCTGAACCATTCTATCATCTAGAACTCGAGAATCTGATTCCAAGAAATGAAGAAATTGTCAAAACAGAAATTGTCACTTGGATTTTTAACTAAGTTGTCTGCAAATTCCGCCCTAGAGATCCATTTTGAGATTATTCACCTTCAATCCTTTGTTCTTTTAGGGAGACCATCCTTTCTTATCGATCTCTTCTACTTTAGGGATATGGAAAGTGGAGAAGGAGGTGCAAGTGGATCGGAAAAGGTAAGCTTACTTTGTTTTTATAGAATAATTACATAATATAATATGTTTTATTTTTTGTTTAAGATTTGAAGTTAGAATTATAATTTTATAATTATACTTTGTGGTAAATCATTGAAACTTGGACAGGGAAATAATCTGATAACAGAGTCCTTGCTTGAAGATGTTTTTGGGACAGAAGGACTTAAAAAACTTCATGCTTTGGATGCTGAATCCCTAATTCATTTTCTTAAGACAAAATCCCCTGAAGCTAATCAGCTAGGTCCAGGTAATCAACAAGATTTACGAGAATCCATAAGCTCCCCATCCTCTCTTGGATCAAGAAAAAATCGAAAAAAGTGTCATTGACATCAAACACCAATAATTAAGAACATTGTGTTGAAACATCTTGTGTGATGGCAACCCCTGGGACTGCAAATTCTTGTTCATCCTTAGCTTATGCATCATCTATTGGTAGTTTAGGTACCAAGATAGAGTATGACCCTGTCTCAGGGGAGATAAGAAGGACAGATGCAAGAAAACAATTCTTAAATAGGCTAAAGGACTCTTGCCTTCAATGATTTAGAGATCATCTTCACCTCACATTCTCCAGGATTCCACTTCACTTAAAAAAGATGGTGGTACAGGACATAGAGAATGAATTTGGTACAGGTTGGTCGGTTAAGAAGATAAAATTGCAAATGTCGCTCAACTATAAGAGGTTTCGTTGAAACCAAACAAGAAAAAATAAAAAAATGCCTCAAGATCAAAGACTGAAACAAAGACCATTTGACATACCTTTTAAAAAATGGAAAGAACTTGTAAAATCATATGAGAAGTTGGATGCACAAAGAAAGGCCGGAAATGAGAGCATTCAAGTATTAAATTTTTCATTAAATGTTATTTAGAATGTATTAATACTTATAAGTATCTTAGACATGTATTTGTGTGAAAATAAATTGAATTGGTTTATGTTTAAGGACAAGGCATCCAAGGCGACGTTAACCAAGACAAAAGTCACTCATCGTAGTGGCCAAAAAGGTTTAAAAGCACTGATAACAACCTTTGTAAGTATATTAAACATGTGATATTTTTTTAATAAAGTTTGTACTAGAAGAAAGTCATTGTTATCTAATTTCTCCCTACTTATTGATTGATAGGAACTAAAATATGGAATATCTCCAAATCATTTGGAAAAGGAGGTGTTGAAGCAAAAGAGATGGGTTGAATTTGTTGTTTGGATGGACTCTATGGTATGTAATCTTAGTTGGATTTCCAATATACTTTTGAACTGTATTTTCATTTTATTTTTTAGTGCTATTAGATATTATATCTTACCTCATTTTATGGTTAACATTGTATAACAAAAACATGCATTGTGTTATGTAATTAATAGTAACATGTAATATTGATTTTTTTTGTCAGAACGCTATAGGTAATGATTGCCAAGACAATGATTATGATGATGATCCA
>APFE031753795.1:4439-66192 GCA_000404065.3 Pinus taeda
AATATGTTTTATAATATTGGATATTCAGGTGCTATTTAATCATTTGCCTTGTTTGTGCTTGCAGGTTTGTGACAAAGGAACTTACTTGGATCAAAGGAGCGAAGGCATCTCCGAACTTGCATTGGACATGAGGTAGGCACTTAAACACATTTATTTGCCATTATTTATAAAGCACATTTAGAGAAAGATAGTGTCTGGTTGGTTTGTTTGTCATTAGGTCTTCATTAGATTCTAGGAAGGTCTATCTTGTTCGCAAGATCGACTAATTCCGCGTGACACTAATTGCAGAATTGAAATAATAAACTGAATGGATACTAACTACTCAATGAAATCTCACTTTGCAGAATAGAAAAGAAATCAAACCAACTTACAATTACTCTTGCAGAAATGAAGCTAATAGAAAAATGAAAGAGATAAGAAATGGAAGAAAGAAAGCAGAAATCACATCTTACTCAGACACCTCCCTGGCAACGGCACCAAAACGTGATGAGTACCAGTATTGCTGCAAGAATGTTGCAACTCCTGTGGCTACCAACTTTACTTTATCAACTTGGGGTTCGTACAAACTTGGAGGTGACAGTGGTGTATACACAAGTAGATGTGATGGGTCCACTCTTTGCCACTACTGAGATGCCGATAAACCAATATGGTTTCTCAAACCAGCCTTCTATTGATTCAGAAGAAGTTTGATTACCAATGAAGAAAAGGGAATTTTGCACTAATTGGGAGAATTGAGATATTTTCTACTACAGAAGGAAAGACTGAAATCAATGCTTTAAACGCACCACTTGTCTAACTAATTGCTAAGAGATCTTGGTTCAAAAGGATTCTAAGCTAACATGTGTGTAATCCTAACTATCCTATGCATGCACTTTGAAATAACCAAACATTCTAGTGTTGTGCATATGAATGAACACAATAAGTTTTTTCCTTTTTGTCTTTTTTTGTGACAATGCGAATGCTAAATCTTCTTGGTGATGTGGTAGGTGGGTTAGAGATAGTGATGGAAGGTCAGATGGCTTGGGAGGTAAGTAGGGATCTTCTCTTCTCTTCCTAGATTCTTTTTCCACAAATTGACCTCAAAATAAGCCACTACAGGTCGTCCTACAGGATGTCCTAATTCTCCTACAAGATCCCCTGTATTCCTACAGGATCTGGCTGAGCGAAATAGGAGTGATTTGGAAGGTGGTATAGGGCTTAGGGAAGGTGAATGATGGAAGAAATAAGGCAAGGGAGTGGCTAGGACTTCCTCAGAGCTCAAACCAAAGTTTGTAAGATGATTGGATTTGCTCAACAAACCTAGAAAGTTGTTCTTATGGAATGCTGAATTGGTTGAGGGACTTGGTGGCTTTTGGTGATCATGGATGGATGAGATTAGGTTGGGGTTGTTGGGATGAGATCTTCCTGCACTATTGAAACTCTTGCAATTCATACATTACTAGTATTTATCCATGAATCATATCAAACAAGGAAGATTTCCAATCAACTTAAGAAAACATAATTTCATTTTTTAGTTGCCTAGTTCATGCATGGCAGATTGTGAAACACCATGAGATCTAAAACAAAGCTGAAGATATCAGAAATGACAATTGAAACCTATCTTTAAAAACTGAAAAGATGTTGGCCTAAGTAGCAGAAAACCCTAAATTCCATAAGAAATCATAATTTTGTCTTTTTGGGGTTGAATAGGAGTTTTTCCTCAAACCACGGTCCCCGAAGGGAGGAGTGAGGCCAAATCCACTTGCTATTAGCCTTTTTGGCATTCCTTTACCTCTCTAAACTACTGTTGAAGCTATGCACAAATGGAAGCAAACTAATCAAATTTACCACTACTTGCAATGAAACAATGTTAAAATCAAATCAACACTTAATCTATGAAATAACCTAAACATACAAGTACAAGAAGAGGAGCCTTTGCTACTAGGGTTGGGACCTAACCTAAGAGCTTTAGCCCTCTGAGTCAACTCAGTGCTGGATCAAGGAAATGCTCATTCTCATTATCATATCAGAAAAATTACATAACAATGTTTTGCCACAAATCTTGAACTCGAAAATGTTTAGTGCTCTTACATAAAAAATCTGAATCCTAATGAGGCTCTAGGCCTCCTTATTTATACAACTGAAGTCTCCAACAACTTCCATAAACCTAGGGAGGCTTGGCTCCCAAACTCAAGATGAACTAGCTCTTAACTATCACTGGCTCGGCTGTCGATGATCTCCATGACTCGGCTACTTGCAACTCTGAGCTAGTGTAATTTGATTGAAGAATATTCGAATGAGTGAGGATTTAATGAGGAGGATTTATCTCCTATAATCTCTCCTCCTTGTCTCATTCGAGTTTCTTCCCCTAATTAGCCAAAATTGCCATGATTTTCTCTCAAAAACCTGCAATTAATGTACATTAGGCCACTAGACATACATCTTATTTTTACTCATCTCATTAAGCAAAATATAATTAAAACATGTAAGGAATTATGAGAGATGTTGATTTTAATAAGCTTGGAGGTGTATTAAGGTCCATACAGTTACCCAATGATGGGGCTCATCACATGGCCTGAATCTAATCCGCCATTTCCCATGTAGCTTCTTTAGGCCCAGAGTGCTTCCACTACACTTTAACTTGTTGTATGGCTCTGTTCCTGAGCATGAGATGTTTCTGTTGCAATATGCACTGAGGCTCTAGTTGGAACTCTCCTTCTTACTCCACCTATAATAAAGACCAATCAATAACATGATCAACATCCTTTATATACTTCTTAAGCAATGAAATATGGAAAACATCATGGACTTTCACTATTGGAGGCAGTGTAAGTCAATATTCCACTGCTTCAATACAATACCATGTTGCCAACTTTGCACATGATCCAATCCTCAAAGAGATTTTATTGGGCTTGATGCATAAATACACATGCTCCCCAACCTGAAACTCCTTGAACACCCTATGTTGAAACACATAACTCTTCCATATATCATGTGCTACCTTTAGATTCTTCTTTAGTTCCATGTCCACCAACATATCTGGTCCAATAAGTACCATGTTCACTGGATCACTCTAGTTGATGGCAGTGTTACAACTCTGTCCATACAATGCCTCGAAAGGGTTGATCCTCAATGACTCTTGAAAATCATTATTGTATGTGAATTCAACCAATGGAAGATACTCCTCCCATTTCCTCTACTAGTGCATCACGTACATCCTCAACATATCATCCAAGATCTTGTTGACCCTCTTTGTCTATCCATATGTCTGCGAATGATAAGTTGTACTGAAGGCCAACTTTGTACCCAAACCTACAAATATTTCCTTCCATAACTTGGAAGTGAATTTGCATCCATGTCTGACACAATATTCTTCGAAACACCATGTAGTCTTACTATCTCTCTGATGAACACCTGTACTGCCTCATTGGTTGAATATGTAGTATTTACTAGAACGAAGTGAGCTACATTGCTAAAGTTGTCAATCACAACCATAATAGATTCATGTTGCCTCGCTATCCTCAAAAGACCTATAATGAAATCCATGGAAATGACCTCTCATTTCCATTCCAGAATCACTATAGATTGTAGTAAACCACCTAGATACTTACAATTCACCTTTAACTGCTGATAATCTAAACATCTAGCCACGAACTCTTCCACTTTCTTATTCAGATTTGGCCAGTAATAGAACTTCTTCACCATCATCAATGTCTTTTGATATCCTGAATGACCCAAGTATGGCTTGGCATGAAACTCCCTCAAGGTAAGATTCTTAAGCTCACCGCAATTCAGCACATAGATCTTGTCTCTAGATCTCACTAGACCATCTACCGTGAGATGATAATCTGCATCCTGATCACCTGTACCTAAACCTGTACTTTTTTGTAACCTATGCATGATATCCATGTATTTATCATCCCACTGTCCTTCCTACAAGATCCTATCCTATAGCTCTATCCCATAAGAGCTCATAGCTACTATACAATTTACCTGTACCTTCTTGCTAACAGCATCTACAACCCGGTTCTCCTTTCCTTTGATGTATCTGATCTCGAAGTTGAACTCACTAATGGTAGCCAACCATATAGCTTGCCTAGAATTTAGATTTAGCTAGTCAAACAAATACCTCAACCCATTGTTATCACTCATCAATACAAATCTCCTGCCAAGAAGAGAGTGCCTCCACATCTTCAATGCATGTATAATCATTGCTAGCACAAGATCATGCGTTGGATAGTTCATATTGTGCTCATTCAGTTATGTGACTCATAGCACACTACCTATCTTTCTTGCATGATAACTCCAACAAGTCCTCTCTTGCAATCATTTGTACATATTACAAATTCCTTGACTAGATCCACAATCTTTAGCACCGGTGCATGTGTCGACTACTATTTAAGATGCTCAAAACTAGCCTCACATTCTTCTGTCCATTTGAACTTCTTAGCTTTCCTTTGCAATGATGTGTGGGGATATGCAATGCATGAGAAGTTCTTGATGAACCTCTTGTAGTAACTTGCTAATCCCATGAATGATCTCACCTCATCCAAATTCTTAGGAGTTGTCCACTCCATGATGTCCCTTATCTTTTCTCGATCTATTGTTATGCCATCCTTGGAGACAACATGCCCCAAATAATGTACATTAGACTGAAAGAAGTTTCACTTGCTAAGTTTAGCATACAACTAATTCTCCCTTAGCAGTCTCAATACCACTGCTAAATGCTTGATGTGTTCTTCCTCATTCTTAGAATATACCAATATGTCATCAATGAATACAATAACAAACTTTTCTAGATAAGGATGCAACACACTATTCATCAAACACATAAATGTAGTTGGAGCATTAGTCAAACCGAATGGAACAACAACAAACTCATAATTCACATACCTGGTCCTGAATAATGTAATCTCGAAGATATCCTCTTCCTTGATGTGTACCTACTGGTATCCCGATCTCAAGTCGATCTTAGAGAACACTATTGTTGTCTTCAATTGATCGAACAAATCATCAATCCTTGACAAAAAAAATACTTGTTCTTGATCGTTACTTTGTTCAGCTACCTGTAATCAATGCATAATCTAAGAGTACCATATTTAGTCTTTATGAACAACACTGGTGCACCCAAAGGTGATACACTTGGCCTAATGTATCGCTTGTCAAGCATCTTCTTTAGCTGCAACTTCAACTCTACCAACTCAAGTGTGCTCATCCTGTAAGGTGCCTTTAATGTCGTAGCTACCCTTGGCACCAACTAAATAGAACATTCTACCTCCCTATGAGGCGGAAACTTGTTAATGTCCTCAGGGAATACATCCTAAAACAAATGCAAAAATGGGTACCTTCTTAACACATCTGCATCCTCAAACACCTTACCCTTGTCACTAGAAATGTGTACTGCAAAAATTACACAACCATTTTTGCAACTATGCTTAGCCTGCATAGTAGTAACCATCCTCACTAATGTAGGCTTCTTCTTCCCCTACAAAGTCCTCTTTTCTCCACTATCATCCACACACTCAATGGCCTTGCCAAAGAAAATCCACTTTGGTTCTGTGAAGGTATAACCAATCCATACCCAAAAGCATACTATATGATCCCAATGGAAACACATTAAAGTGTGCTATTGTAAGAATACCATTTAGCTCAAATGAACAAGATCTTACCCAATGGTGAACTTGCTTCTTTGTACCTGTAGCCAACTATACCAACTAATATTTTGCATGCACTTATTTTCTCAAACCACACTTATCCACCAGGTCAGGATTAATATAACAATATTTATATCCATGATCAATAAAAATAGAAACAACTTGATCACAAAGATTATCGTAAACCTCAATGATCGATTCTTGATGATCTGCCTGCTTGTTATGCACAATTACATAGATTCGAGGAATGTTATGACTAGCATCACCAACTTTATATGCCTATTGAGAACTTTAGATCTGGGGTCTACAACCACTCTCATACTGCATACAATCCCTCTTACAATGATCCTTACCGCATATCCAACACTCCAATGGTTCGCTACCACTGCCTCCAGCTTGTTGCTCTCCACATCCCTTCTAAGTTGTATTAAATCTCTTGTAAGGAACTACATTTTATTTCGCACTTAAATATTTAGTTCTTCCTCTCTTTGGTGTCCCTTTTCATTTATCTTTCTCATTTCTTTTCAAGTCATGCTTAGGATCAAATTTGCGCTTCGACCACTCATAAAAATGCTTCAAATTTTGGATGGCCTCCTCCAACGATCTAGGCTCATCAAACTCAATATGGTCTCTGTATGCTACTATCCACTGATGAATATTTGAACCTTGGCCTTCACCTCCCTAAGGTAAGGCACAAATATTAACAACTCCAAAAACCTACTAGTATACTCATCATCTATCATAAAACCCATCCGCAACTCATAAAAATCCTTAGCTCTGTCATCATAGTACGTCTACAACAAGTAATTCTTCTTGAAGAGCCTTTCAAATGCATGCCAAGTCAAATATTCCTAATGTATACCTCTGAAATTATTCACATCTTCCCACAAATATCCGCTTTACCTTTGAGATTGAATTTGGTTATCTTTCCTTTCATGTTTTCTAAATAATCACGCAATCAGAAGAATTTCTTCATACCAAGAAACCATGCCTCTGCATCCTGCGATTTCTTCATCTCTCCATAAAAGGTAGGGGGATTTGATTTCTTAAACTCATTTGGAAAGTATCCCTTATCACTCCTCCTATAAGGATGATAACGATGACAATCATGATGCTTGTCAGAGCTAGAATTATAATAGTACCTTTTTTATCACCTCTCTTATCTGGAGTTTCCAACAGTGTGCCACCTCTGATCGTGTCAAATCTATCCAACCTGTGTCTACTAGGAGACCTACTTCCATATGCCCCATTAGTTTTTTTCCTACTATCCATGGTTGATTTGAAGTGGTCCCTATCACAACAATTTTGATAAAATCTTAAGTAGTATTGCATTAACCTCTTCTTGTTTCTCTTGTGCCTGCATGATTTTGTCATTGTCCACCTTACAACTCCTTTTTTATTCCTTCAGGCTTCTCAATGTTTCTGTAAAGTCAGAAGAGTGCCCAACACCACACTACTCATCTGATGCATAGGGAGATTATATGTAGTCTACCACTTTTCTAGCCATTTGATCTCTTTCCTGCAAGGCATACTATTTCATATAAACCAAATCACAATAAGCCAACATACCTTAGCATAATTCTGGGAGGATACCTTGTCTGAAAGATCATAAAATCAACGTGATACATGTATAACACAAACATACTAGCATATAAACATATACTGAATAAGTGCATCAAAGCATAAACATCATTCTAGCTAGGGTCCAGTCATCAATGCAAGGCCATATCAATAATGCATGCTATGACCTCGTGCATGACAACAACCATTACTCCAATGTACACATTGCTACATACAACTATCAACATACATGAACATTTCCTAATCAACTACACATACGTATGAATGCATTTAGTTGACCATAAGAGATTAATTCTTGTAACCAACCTACAAGATTGATACATGTAATCAAAAAACCAAGAATGAAACCTAACATACAAGGATGTAATCAAGATGCATAAAATCTTGTAACTAGTCATATACTTCTGACGATTCATTCCACAAAATCAACATCAAGTTCCTCATGACAACCTTACTACAATCATGATAAGTCATTATGCAATGCAACAAGGACATGAAATGAAAGTTTAAGAGATAGACATGCAACTGACATGTGTGTATGATCAACACATTCACCCAAGGAGAGTGCACCATGCTTTGATACCAATCTGTAACTCCCCCACCTCCCAGGTCCACACAAGAAACCAACCAGTCGGCGTAAACATGCGATGAGAGAGGTGACTATAAGGGATTCAATTTCCTTGGTGACCTTAAGGAAATGGAATCAGAGGAACATATCAAACAAACCCATCCACATCAACAAAAACACCCTCAGGAGACATGTTAGCCACTCAAACATCATGTCCCTGAATCCCACTGATGTTTTAATTCTTTTAACGCCTAGTCACTCTGATGTTATAGGCATGACAACATCTAGAACCCAACTCTCAGAGCCCTATGTGCCATCATCCCTGGATTCTTTTTAGCAGACTTGTGCCAGCATCCTCGATATTTGAGCCACTTTTCTAGCCCAGAATACCGGCCTTTGCCTAGAACTTGTTACAACATCCAAAATCCATCAAAGACATGATGACAATATAAACAATCAAAAATCAACCTCAGGACTAGGCCTGAGTATCCCCAAATGGGGCTAACATTCTGTCAAACACTTAGCATCAATGCAACCTACAGGTCTAGGATACAAGATAGAGCATGAATGACCGAAAGAACTTATGAAACATTACCAGAAGGATCACCACCTTCTCCATTGAATTGTTATAACATCAATTAGGTCTTGCATCCATCCATTTAACAATTACAAGTAAATACATGAAATAAACATGACATGAAATAGTCATATAACTAGCATAAAACCATGTAAATATCAGAGATATGAAATCCATTAAATCCAGATATAACCCAGTGAAAAAGTAAGGGATCTTATCTTTTATTAATCATAGGAAAGTCTGAACAAGTTTGGGACTTCCACGTACCACCCGACTATAGACATGGCTCAACCAAATATCTCTTTTAGATAGTCACCCTCGTGCCATATTCCAATCAATAATGTGGGATCTCATAGAACAACCAATCCAATAAAAACCAAGGGAATCCAGAGGTTAAACCACTTCCACCCTCACAAAACCATTATCACACAAAACCCAGTGCTCCGATCACAATCGAACCGAACTTGGAATGCCATCTGGAATCCATCACTATCCTTGAGGAATTTTTCGTCTCCTTGTCTCTCAGGATTTACCGCAATCTAATACAAGATCAGTAGGCCCTAAACCAAGACCAGTCTCTCAAGCTATACCATAATCCAAACCCAAATCACTAGGCCCTAAATCGAGACTTCTCCCTCAGGCTTTACCATGTTTCCCACCAAAACCGATCAAGGGATTCCTAGGCCTTTGGGAATGAAACTTGAGACCACCTCCACCTTGGATTCTGAAATCCATCCAACAAACCAAAGCTCAAAACTGAGATAAACATCCCAACATACCATGGCATCTAGAAAAAGGAAAGGCTATGCTGAAAACCATTTTCATAACCCAGCAAAACCATGCCACTCATAGCAAGAGAAGCATACACCAACATGCAAAGCCATGCATGTCCAAACCAGATAGGAAATCACACATGCAAAAGGTTACTTGTAAGTATTCCTATTGAAGTTGCTTGATCCTTCTTTTCTTCCTTGATCCTTGCTTTCCTTCCTTTCCCTTATCTTGCTTCTTCTTCCTTGCTCTAAAGATAGAGTGCTCCAAGAAAACTCTAAGTGAACAAGGGTGAGAGAGAGAGAGAATAATGAGAGAGCTCCAAAACTTGAACTAACAAAAAGGTTACCAGTTGATCCTCAAGATAATTTTTATTAATGATTCTACTATTTTCTTCATTTTCCATTAATTTCCTTCAATTTCCTCCTCACATGCAACCTGTGACCATTCACTTTACTTTTCTCCTAATTTCATTTATTTTCATAAATAAATGTGCCAAAAATGCCTTTTGCCTTTTAATACCTTTGCCTTAGCCTTTGCCAATTTTCCTCATCCAAAACAAAAATCCAATGATGCCCACTAGGATATATTTTCCTAACATTCAGCTTGGAATAAGTGTCCCTTAACCATGGTCTTATTTTTCCTTTATTAACTTTTATTACATAAACTTTTCACAAAGGTTGTTACACCCTAGTTACATAGGGTGAAGGTACAAGTGTCCTATAATTTTTTGTCCTCAAGATGATTATAAGCTTGAGTATGATTTGATCAAGGAAAGTAAGTATGTTTCTTTACACGAAATCTAGAGTAGAAATGGATTCCGGCACTATGGAGAAAACCCTTATCCAACCTATTCTTTAATTGTCCTTCATGTCAATCACTTGTTTGCATGAGGTCATGCAAATAGGTAAGTTGCAGGGTGATGTTGGGCTTCAGAACTAATATATTCTTCTAACGTATTTCCTTATCTTTTTATTAGTTTTCTAAGATTCTTAAGTATAGAATATGGTTATTCATTTGATATGGATTGTAGGAAGAATTCAGTAAGTTTTTCATAATTTTATTCTTTAAAGAGTTAATTTAAATTATGGAAAGATACAATATGCTTACAATTTGAAGTAATAATTGACAAGGATATTCGATAGCGGATGTTGTTCCCTAGAATAGTCGAAGAATAACGAGTTGTGTGGAGCTGCGCAGTTTTCTATAACTTGATTGAACAAGACTGACTTCTATCATGGAAATATATGTTTAAGAAAATATATTGGTCTACTACTCTAGGCAAACATTGGAGATTTCGTAATTTGAATTAAGAATCCCGAGAATCTTCAGATTCTCAGGATCACTTCTCTATTTTGAAAATATACTTGATTGTAATATAAAAATGAGGAATTGAACCTCGGTAATTAAGTGGGGATTTACTGCCATTTTGATCTATGGTATACATTTTTACAAACATCTTTTGTATGTTTTTCATATTAATTTAATACAGAATTTCACAATTCAACCTTAACTTATTGCACTGAATTAGCTACGAGGCAGTTGAATTCCAGCAATCATGGGCCCAGTCCTGGAACAACTACTGTCTTTTCTTGTGTTATTAAATTTACATTTAGCTTTCAATTGTTTTTTTTACAATCATCCAATTTCTTTCTAGAACTAATCGCTGGTTATTGGATTTGTCATTACAGTATTAGATTCTGCAGCAATCATAGTGAAAGATCATAAAATTGGATTTATTATAGTTGGTTCTTCGAGTGTTATATGTTTTATTGTTTCCTATGATTAATTGAGAGTTCTTAATCTTGAAGATTTGATATTTCTTTCAGAAGATTCATTTCTATTCAGAGTGTTGTTCCTTCCTTATAGATGCAGTTCCCTAGCGAACAAATTTGTGTTATCAGGATTATTTCAATATTCTTAGTGGAAGATTTAATGCTTACTTCATTGTTTTTAGTAAAAATATTAATGCTTTGATTCTTTTAGTAGTTTTAATTGTTTATTCTTGAAACCTAGAAGTTGTGAGTGAATCATTCTTTTCAGTAGATCCTAGTTGTTCCTTATATTCACATGCATTTACCTTTCATTTGGATTATATAATATTAGCATTATCTCTTGCACATAATGTGTGGACAACCTTGAAATAAACAAAGGAAGCTCCGGGTTGACGATTTAATGTATAGAGGAAAGTTGGTATTTTAGGAACAACTAAGCAACCCAACAATTTTCACAAATAATTTAATAATTTTATTTTTTTAGATATTTAAAAAAATGTAATAACCCATTGTGAGAAAAAAAATTATGAAAATTAAATTTTATAAATTAGTGTATTTTTATATACATGGTGATAATAACATTTGAAAGGTCTTACTTTTACAAATTATTGATTTCCATTGTCATTTTAAATAGAATTACAATGTTGTGAAGAGAATCATCCATGATAAAAAAACTTATTATAATTTTGAAATTAATATATGTAAAAATGTTCCATGGGATAAAGAAAAACAAGGTGGGTTGTGGAGAAATAAGCCTCTACCCAAGCACATGATGCCACAAGCAAAGGCTATCAAAATTACCGCAATAGCTTCAATGGAAAATTCATTAGTTATTGATTCTTAATCCCTACCACCACCAACATCAAAACAACGAGCATATGAAACAAGAGTAGGGGTGGGAAAGCTAGTTTCATGTTTTTAGGAAGCAAAGGTATCTAGTTAACCTAGTAGTAGCACTAACAACAATTTTTGTAGAAGTATCATACCTTATTGAGGTGCTCAACTACGTGCTTCAATGACATGGGATAAAATAAAAGTAACAGCAAAACTTAAGCGAGATGTTCCTTCAATTCTTAAGCATTGGAAGAACCTAGATAAGATAGAATATGGAATTATCACTGGAGTATCCAAAATATTAAGAGGTATAAATTCCATATCATTTGATTCTATTAAAAATAAAATACAAAAATAACACATTATTTTTTCTTTAAATATAACATATCAAAGCTTCATTCTACCCTCAGTGACTTACACCAACCAACCCAAGATGTGCAGGAATAATCCATATTCAAAAACCTAAAAATATTGAAAATTTTATGTGCATTGTTGCACAAATGATATGGGAGAAAACACTCCCACCCAAAAATAGGAACATATGTTTGCCACTTTCAACTAAAAAATTCCAAAACAAAATACCCAATAGTCAAAATAATTTGGAAATATGATATACATGTGCTATAGGATAAAATGCACAGTGTATGGAGAATGAATATACCCTCAAAGGTCTTCCTGGGACCTTCAGCAGACTGTAAGATTATCTGCAACCACCACAAAATTACATGCATGTTCATAAACAATAACTAACTATCAAAGTAGGAGAAGGAGATTACCTCAAGCCTCCATGCAGATTTGCTAGAGAGCACAATGCAGCTAGGTGGAAGTCCCCTGAGCCGGCTCCAGATCAAGTCCTGCACAGAGAAGAGACAAGTGTAATCAGAGCATACAAATCTAATAACTAATACATGAATACATAAAAGAACATCTAGTTACACATAACTAAGCTACTCATGCTAAAAGTTATTGGACAAACAACTGAATGAATGATAGTACCAACACCACGGAGTAGACAGTACAACTTCAGTTCTATATTAATGTTGGAAGAGTGATTAAATCCATCTATTGTATCAACCTTCCTTTACCCCTCCAGCTTCTCTCTCTCTCCCTTCTTTCTCACTTCTTATGATTTGAGACAATGCTCAACAGTCAAGTATGCTATCCTTTCAAATGCTCTGACCTCTATCACCATAGCCCTAGCTTTGCTTAGGTAGCAATTGAGTTAGGGTTGCCAAGTTCCTCCTTGAGTTCCCTAGGGCAAAAGCAATGAACTTGCCATGCTTTTCAGCTCTTTCCCATTTGCCTCCTTCTTTCAGATTAGAAATCCTCCAAATAGGTCAAATTTGGATGTTTCCTTGCTTTTCTTGAGTAATTTTAGGAACAAATATCTAGATATTTATGAGTCAATTTGTTCCTTTAACCCTTAGAACTTCACCAAGTTTCACTAACGTTGTTCCCATACTAGAAACTTGAGTTAGTAGGTCACTAACACACCATTAGTCTTGCATACAAGATTTATAAAGTAGGTTGTTAGTGCACAGCCAGCATTAGTGTGGAATCAAGGCCTATGATTGTGGTCTTTTCTTCAGCTATCACGTCTTTCCCCTTTGAGTTGATGAGGAGGTCAATTTGTTGTATAAAAAATGCCCCCTAAAGTATGAGATCAGAGGTTGTGATGATGGCTGAAATACTTTACTTTAACTGTAATTTTCCTTGAAAAAGAGAGAGAGGATCGGAGCTTTGGGTGGTACTGGAAACCTGATACAACACATATATATAAATTGCTAAAATCATGTCCTGAGTCAAGTATTCCCATGCTCAGTAGCTATGTCAAAGTGATTTTCTCCAAAGAGATATGCAGATCCAGTGTCATAATAAAATCATCTTGATAAGATGTCTCCAAAAAATGATATCCGCAACTTGGGAGAGGAAACAAGGCCGAGTGAAGCAAGCCTCTTCCGAAGGTCTTGATTTCTACTTCACCAAATAGCATAGATCGATACATGTGAATATATGTGTTGACGTCGAATATGCACGAAATCATTTGATTACTAGTCAATAATGGAGATCGTTAACAGATGCGAGGAAGGCAACTGATAATGGTGATGGTCTCCAAGATTCAGAGTACAATCTAACGAGTGTGAAAGATGTCTTTGTCGTTGAACACCCATAGAATCGCTTAACTAGGAGCCACTAATGAGAATCCTTGATCAAACACAAGGCAGGCTGCCACTAATGTCTGCAAGTACCAAGGCACTAAATGTGTTTCTGGGTTGTCTTCCTAGATAGAGTGTTGAAGTCGATAGGAAGATACATGTCGAAAGGTAGGCAATAATATGTCCTACATCAATCGACACGAAACGGGACAAAAATGATTTGTTTTTTGAGGAATCTTTCGAGAATTGGGTCTAAACAACAGAGGGCATGATGAAAGGATATGCTTGATGAGTTGATGGAGGAAACAAAAGGTTAACCCTTGAACAATAGAAGGCATGACAACGGTTTTAACCATGTAGCAGTAGACTCATGAACACCAAAGAGTGTTAGGATACCGAGATGCAAGAACATCAGGGTATATAGGCTAAACTCATAGGATGGTAGGATTCATATTGAGAGGATGTCACAAGGAAGGTTTATCTGAGGGAGTGCCATGTTCAAGGGAACGACTGCTGCTAAACCATGCTTTCGAATACAGAATACAATTGTATTTTACACTTTCCCCATCTGATTAGTTTAATGAATCCAGACGGGTAAACTCATCGATCTATTCATATTTAAAGAGTCTGAAAAGGACCACAAAAAGAGCGACTCTCTGCCCTATCTGATTAGTTTAATGAGTCTAGACAGGAAAACTCGTCGATCTTTTCATGTTTTAAGAGTCTGAAAAGGATCGTAAAAAGAGTGACTCTACATCTTGTTTGTGTAATTTAAAGAGCCCACACTAGACAACTTAGTGGTCTTTTCATATTTAGAGAGTCTGAAAAGATCGTAAAGAACAACTCCATGGTGGTCCCTTTGTCATAGTTGTTAACCGGGTGTGACAAAAGGTTAATAGTATACCTGGATCGGTTAATTTTCCATTAGTTAATCTATTGAATCTGGAGAAAGAGAAACATATGTTCAATAGATGTCGACCTCATTTTGTTACAAGTACGAGGAGACAGACTAAACTCATTTTTCGTCATGAATTTTTAATGAGTCACGCGACGACAAACTCAATGCCTTCATCAAATTTTAACGAGTCAAATGAAGAAAACTCAAGGTATCTTTTTCAGTTTAGTGGGTGAGGAAAATGAGGTAAAATAACTATTCATTCCTTCTTCGTAGTTTTAATGAGCTCAAAGGAGGGGAAAAACTCAGGGATTTTTTTATTTAAGAGCAAGAAATGGTCCCAAAAAAGAAAGTGCTCTTGTTGCTGCCGTAGATTTTTAATGAGCCCGGTGACAAAGACTCGGGTTTTTTCAGTTTAAAAAGTGAGAAAAGTACCTAAAAGAATGCTTGGGTCATCTTTATAAATGTTTGACGAGCCTAAAGACAAAACTCAAGATTTTTTCAGTTTAATGAGCGAGAAAAAAGTGCCTAAAAAGAATGCTCTAATGGTCTTTTTCAGTTTAATGAGCTAGAAAAAAAGCGAAAAAGAGTTGCTCAGACCATCGTCGTATATGTTTAACGATCCCAACGATGACAAACTCGGATATTTTTCAATTTTTTAGTGCAAGAAAAGATCCCATAAAAATAAAATTTCTCTTTGAGAATTGCATGCATCTTTTACTGTTTTTCATTCCTGAAGGTACTTTGATTAAAAGCGGAAAAAAGTATAAAAAGGTAGCAATTCCTACCATATGGGTTCATGCATGATAGAAAATCATGGAGAATGGACTACTTCCTCTTAATGATTTCAAAAAATCATGTCTCCAAAAATAAATATAAGGAAATGTTTTCAGCGTTCACATTCACCATTTTCACTATTTGAGATTTGTGAAAGCATTTTGGAGCTAAAGAGGAGCAGATTTTCCACAGACCATTGGAGGAGATCCGAGCGACCATTCAATGTGATGTCAATCCCAAGTAGTGGCTAAAACCTTGATCTATGCATTTCTTAACCTTTCTTGACAGTTTTAGGGGTGGAATTTTGCAGATTTGAGGTTCCCTAAAGCCCTGTTTGTGCACTAACTCCCTCTAGATGGCCTATAGGGAGCGTTAAACGCCCTGTACGAGCCACTGGAGGGCATTAATCCTCCCTGTGTATCACTAGGGGTAGCGTTAGAGCTGAAGGGCGCAGTTAGAAACCTCATGCAAGGATTCCTGAAGCTATTTTGCCCCAATTTGACTATTTTTAGGATTATTTTGTGCAGGTTTTCAGGCCAAAATGACTAGCCTATGGAGAGAACGAGCACATAATAGCCAGGAATTGCTGATGCGAAATGATCTAGCATGCATACTTGCATTGTGCCACTGCGGTTTACTGAAGTATGCAAAGTTGGAGCTGATGAAAGGGCAGGAAGATTTATTGAGATGGATTATCTAGCTCTAGGATGAACACAAGCAAGTGTTCAGGATTGGAGATCAGGAGCTGGTTATCGAACATGATGACATATACTTTTTAACTCATTTGTCATGCTGTGGGGCACGGGAAAACCTCACTGGTGGTAGGCCAGATCCACGATCTACCCTAGAGCTAGTGCAATCCTACTGCATCCCTAAGAGCGGACTAGTCAGTAATAGAGTCCCCATAGAGAGGATAAGGTCCAGGTCTATGAGGGCAATTTTATGGTTGATTGTGCAGTTGGTGGGGTCAAAGAGTCCCCAAATTGCGACAAAGGCTCAACTGTTGCTTGCAGTTGACTATGTCTAGCCACAGATGTTCAACTGGTGTGAAACAGTGCTTCGCTAGTTGAAGGCAGAGTTAACGACATGCAAGACTCATACCCAACACAGTTTTGGGTATGGTACTATCATAGCTTCATTCTTTCTTGAGAGGGTACCTGTTATGTTCCCAAGGATGAGCTTAGGTCCCCTTGATCCAAGGGAGACAAGGCAGGGTCGCTGGTCATCACTCGATCCTCGCACAGGAGGAGGACCGATCCAGCATTTCTTCGAGGAAGATTTCTTCCAGTGGCTTCATGGCCAAATTGTGATGATTGATGACTATGCTTATGAGGGCATGGACTTTACCCGTGACTCGGATTTGATGTTACTTCCCGAGACCAACTGGGGTCCTCAAGGTGAGAATGATTTGTGATAGTAGTTCAAGTATTTTTTAGCTTTTGAATGTTTATGTAATGCTTTTATAGGTGAAATAAGAATTGACATGAAGTTTTATGCTTAACACAGATGTGGCACCATTATGACCTGCAGGCGAACCCCGCCATATGCAATGTGGAGGCCAACTACCTGCTGGAGGGGGTGATGCTGACAGTCTTTGCGAGGTTCTGAGGAATCTCAAAGACTTGACCATGGGTGTCCCCCCCCCCTTCCTATGAGGGAGATTCTCGCTCAATTGCAACGGCACACAGTCGGTGTACCTGAACGGTTTCTTGTTCCTCTTCGAAGGATAGCTAGAGCAATTTTAGCATTTCAGGAGCAATAGGCTCTTTTTAGCAGGTGTTTTGGCATAGCCAATGAGTGCTTGTAGCTAGGCTTAATAGCCATTTTGTACTTAAATCATCCAAGTTTTGGAATATTTTGATGTAAAAGACTGGATTTTGATCTATATATATACAGACATTTTGGTATTTTGATGGTGTAAATATTTTTTAAATGTTTTTGTAAAATTTTTAACTCAGTAAATTTTTACTTTTCATACATGCTTCTATAAAGAATGAGACAGATGCCAATCTAATACATAGTTAGCTAATGAATTAGCAACCGTATTTAATTCTTGAGGAATGTGTTCATATGTGATTATTTCAAATTGACGTTCCAGGAGTCACACCCTCAAATAACGATGTAACAAGGTTGGATTACGAATGTGATAATGATTTGTCAATTGCATAACAACCAGCTGGGAGTCTAACATGACCACCAAATTGGAGATGTCCCTTGATGACGCTTCTGTGAGAAGTGAAATTACAGACATGTACTCAGCAATATTGTTGGTGGCGATACCAAGAAAGACTCCCCTGGAACAAAATAGTTCCGACTCAGGTGTGTAGATGACCCAAGCAGCTGATGCAATGTTCCGTGTGTGACGACTGGCACCATTTGCGTATCCTACATGTGCTAAGGGTAACGAAGACATCTGCATTGTAAGAAGAATGTATGAGACAAGTACTCCAATAAATATAAAAAACAATCCAATCACACCAAAAAGGGAAGCAAAACTTATGAATACATAAAATTATAAAGCACATGCCCAGTGCAATACTAGGCATAATACTTTTTCAGATAGAGCCCATTTCTAGGCTCCTTGAGTGGGACTCCTTCCCAGTCCTACAGTTCATATGCCCCTTTGGAGAGGACTTTCTTGACGACATAGGGACCTAGCCATAAGGGTTGAAGTGTGCCTGCCCCCAAGAGGTCATGTTTTTTATCACAGAGCAACACAAGGTCACCCTCTTGGTAAGAACAAAGCTTAACCTTTTTATCGTATTGGGACTTTACCCGGCACTTGTGAGCCTTGAGTGCCAATTCGGCATCTCGACGGGTTTCGTCCAGCTGATTAAGGTATAGTAAGCATTCTTCTTCAACAGTAGTGTCGGGCAGGAGTTCAACGACTATTTTCGGGGAAGGGATCTGACACTCAATGAGTTTTTCATTGTCGCAAAGCTTGATCTCATGCTTGACGATAGATGGATCTATGCTAGGAATTTCCACATAAGACCATTCAAATACATCGCGGAATTCCTTAAATAGGGAGGTGAAGCTTGTAATTTCCTCCGAATTGCAATCGGCTCCAATCTGGATGTTTTCCACGATGCTTGTCTTAACAGAAATATCAATGAGCAATGTCTTTGAAATATTGCCCATGTTTCCTTCAGCCTCCAAAGTTTGTATGGTCGTATAGGGTGAGGAAATGATTTCTGGTATGTTAGGGGTGTTATGCTCCTATACCAATAGGTGTCATATTTCATGATTGACTTGATGAGCTCTGTAATATGTTCATACCTTTCTTGTTGCAAAGGTTTTCCATATTTTCAAAAAATCAATAAATTAAAAAAATGTAAATAGGGTATACCCTAAAAAAAATCAAAGGGTAAAAAGAATAAAATGGTCAAAAAAATGAGAGGAAATGAACCCCAAACAAAGAAAGACCAGGAAAGTGTGCAAGTCTAAATTCCACTACTTTTTCATTTTCTGTAATAAACAATTGTGTGCAACTTGTCACTTATGCCACAATTTATGAATAGTCAAACAGCTTAAACTTGGGTCATTCATATTTAAATTTCATGTTGTAGAATAGAGAATCAATATCTGACCAAACAGTGTAATCTTGGCAGATAAGTAGATAGGTAGAGTAAATAAAAAGGAGCTCAACAGTGTAATCTGAGCCCTTAGATGTAATAAGTGTAGACTTAGGTAGGCTTGCCATGTAAAAGAAAAAGAAGATTGATAAGGGTTTGCCAGTCTAAGTGCACCCAAATAAAGAAGAAAAAATGTCAGGCTAAGTAGGTAGGGTAAGTAGATGGGGATTGCAGAAATACTTGTGATGGATAGTGTCTCTAAATGTGTTACTTTTACTTTTATCACAAGTGCAAGACAAACATTACACTTCATGTAGTTCAAGCAAGACAAGGTCAAATAACTAACTTTCATTCACATTTTCCCCTAAAGATTTCACTAATTCCCCCTAAAACATTAAGGTCTTTAAGAATTAAAGGGGCTTAGAGCATTTCTCTGACTTTTGGAGGGACCAGATCCTTGGCCCAATTATTTAAGAGCCTAAGTACTTAGTATCATCCATAAACCATACATTTGATTTCATAAATTTTTCTTAAGTAAATCCTATTTTACTTAGGAGCAATGAATAATATCACCTAAGAAACCCCTTTTTATCTTTAGCCTAAGTTGAATATACTCTTTAATGTTTTACTTAGCGCTCATCTCATTTTTATGTCATATTAACTTTTAACACATATTATATAATTCCCAAATAAAAGTTCCACTCCTTCCCACATTATTTAATATATTAAATATGCCCAACATGTTATATATCCCACCCCCGGTTGAATACAACCATAATCAACGTTTAAAGGAGGATTAATGACTTAATCCGTAATTCATTAAGAACCTTAATTCCCCGCTGCACAAACGGGATTAGTTAACCCTCTTGGTTAATAAATAACCTACCTATCCATTCACAATCACCCCGATACAATTATAATATCTTTTATTAAATCGAGCCTCCCACAGTTAAAATACCACCTTGCCTCACTTCCTGTACACCACATTATCGCTCCCCCATCATCTGACGATCATCGCTGATATCACTCCCCCCTTGGTGACCATGCTTTAACGCCCGATCACCAAGCGGTCTTTCGCCCGTAACTTCGCCACGCGTCATGCATTCGATGTGATCGCTCGCCTTCCACCCAATACCACTTAACTCCAAAAGCAGTGCGATCGCGTACTGCTTACCACCCTCCACAAACGACAAAACGTCATTTCCCCGCCTACGTCAGTCGCCCGATAATCGAAAAAACCTCACCAACCGTGATTTCATTAAATAAATGAACAAAATTTCATTTTCACTGTTATACGCTGCGACCCGTGCTCCCATGAAAAACAACGTCCAAGTCAATTGTTTGAGCTTTCAGACCACCACCTAGTTAAGAAACTTGTAGCGACGCAACCCAGAACCTGTTATCCTTCCCTCTTGGCACTGTTCACGTCCTTGCTACAGGTATTTATCCAATCTACATTGAAACCCTGTAATTTTGGTTTTCTACTAAAAATTCTACAAGAAAGGGCCGAATTCAGTTCTAGTCCAGTCTGTGTCTGCCATATAAAGTTCCTAACCTGTTGTCTTGTCCATTTTCCACAGAAATACCCCCAATTCCATTTTTGAACCCACAAGAACCAAAGATGGAAACCCCTATAGCCCTGAACGTCGCACCCATGAATGTTCCTCACAAAGACTTAGATTATCTACCTCTGGCCGATAAAGATTTTCAAATAAAAGACTTATTTGGTGATAAGAACCATATTCAGGTATTCTGCCAAGCCAAAGATAGTTATCTAAATAAGTCTGACATTATTGGACCATGGGAATCTAACCTTCCCATGTATTTCCTCCCCTCGGTCCATGTTTTCCCAAACATGATTCATCAATGTTGTGCTAATTATGATCCTAACCAGAGAGCTGTTATGTCCCCAAGCCAAACAATCCTTTTTCCCATAACTTCTCAATCCATCAATGAAATGTTGCAGTTCCACTCCAGTTAGCCCCTCACTCCTATTTCCATGGCATATTTACTTGAAAAAGCATCCCAGTTTTCCAAATCAGAAGTGAGTCGTATTCCTCAAACCTTCATGTTACCAAAGCACCAGCCCAAAGGTCCACCTCCTTATCTGCAGACTTTCTTCACTGAAACTGGAGACTCATTGTTGATATGATATCCCTGATTATGGGATTTAACTCTAGTGAATATGTTGATGATATCACCCTAGTGTTACTATCAATCTTTACTCCAGGTCAGCCCCCTGTTGTCAGATATGACTATGCCTTCTATATTGCCAATAGAATCCATGACCAATTCCTTAATTTGGAAAGGGAAAGAGTTTTCAAATACACCTCTTTCATATACCATCTTATGTTATATTATCAGGCAGATAACTTTCCTTTCCCTATCATGAAACTTGACACCAAAGGAAATCTAAGGTTTGTAATCTTTTGGAGTCTAATATTTCATAATACCAGTGAGTACCCTTACACTTATATTGAGTTCATTGACCTATTTGTCCATCCAGCGACCACTCCGTTAACATAAGTTTCCCCTCCTAGGATCAATGGTGACATGAAGAAGATTCTCTAACTCTCTAAGCAGTACAAGATAGGTGATTGGTACCTGTACAAAAATGACACAGAAATCAGGATGTATGGGTGTGAACTTTTCCCTTTTAAGTTACCCAAGTATGTTCCCATGATATTATTTGCATTGGAGTATTTCAGGCAGATAATAAATGCAGATTTAGTCCATTTTTGTGGTGCCAAGAAGAAAGCTCAGCCAAGAATTAAGAACCAGCTAGGCCCTTTGTCATCAACAATAGGGATGCATGGAAAGAAGCTGAAAAAATTTTAGAAGATCACCTTAGATTACAAAAGAGTTTTAGGTGGGTACCATATGACCCCAACAGTTTTATATGTGACAGAAGGATGAAGAACAGGTTATCCCCATTTATTCACCATAGGATCCCAGAAATTGAGCAGTTTTCATACTTGGATGAATGGATAGAGGGGACCTAGTAGAAGATGTTAGTGAGCAGGTCAATATAGAAAATGCTATGAGAGATCCTGAGAAAACCCTTGACTTGGATTCTTTTGGGTAGGTACCATTAAAGTTGTCTCAAAAATCAATAATTAGTGCATCCACTGCTAGAACCTCTCAACAGCCTCCACGGGAAGTCAACATACCAACCACAGGAACATCCAAAGGCAGGGAAGTAGAGACCATAGAATAGCCTACAATGTCATATCAGCCTAGAATTTCCAAAGAACAGGGTTAAGGGCCAACTCCTCTAGCTCAAACCAATGTAGTAGAAAGTCCAGTTTTGCAAACTCCTCTAAATGAGGAAAGAAATAAAAAGAGCGACAGAGAAACTACTACCCCTGCCAGTGGACCTATAGGAGAGCCTAAGACAGAAAGACAAAGATTGAACCCTCTGTTAGAAGAGGAAATAGTTGAAGAGACTATAGACAACCAAAGAGAAGAAAGAGCAGTTAGCCAACAAACTTTTCCATTGGGAGGAACATCCACTAGCTCACAAAGGCAAGAGCTAGAAAGACAACCTAGTGCAGAAGTATCATCCCATAGGCCAAAAAGTAAAAAGGCCTTAGATATCAAGAAGACATTCACAGAAATAAAGGTCAGGAACGACCCCATGAGGCTTCAAATGTACAATCAATATTTAAACATGGCCTGCACAAATCAGCAAAGACTAATGTCAGCTTATGACATTAAAGAGGGAAAGATGATAATGAGTTACTTCAAGCCAAAGGTGCAACAACCTTAGTCAGCAGTAGATTACATTAGAACTAACTTGGAGGTCTTGGCCAAGGATATTCATCCTATGGATCAAATTGAACTTCACAAGCAAACTGGAGAAATGGTCTATTCCACATTGATTGGTAAAGCAATGATGGCCCACAAACTATAAAATTCCTTGGATAATACAACTGCTCAACTACACTTGGAGAAAGCCTCCTCCCTAGCCAAGGATAACAGAATAAAATCATTAGAAGAAATCATCATTGGATTGGGACATCATCCCAAAGATGCTAAAGGTATAGAAGCATTGATCAAGAAGACATTGCGGCCCTGAGGAAACAGCTAAAGCTACCCCCTTCAAGGCATCCACAGACTGCTGAGGTTATAAAACAAAAATCTAAAGAAGAGATGATGGACCTACTCTTAAAACTCAATGAAAGATTGAATGATACAGAGCAGGTGCTAGAATATGCACCGAAGGACAAGCAAGGAGAGTCAACCTCTCAACCTCCTGAAGTAATACCAATAGTCTCAACAGCAGTCCCCTCTACACTTGGGATAGTCTTAGCCGCAAACATCCCAGCAGCCACAACAAAGGTGGTCACAGGTACAGCAATAGCAGGAACAACACCAGGCAGCAATGCTAATTTGAGCACATAAGAGCTGATAAAGGAAATGGAAGACATGAGACTATAAGTTTCAGAATTAAAACAGGTAAAAGAACAGTTGGCTAAAATGGAAAGAGATTATAATATCTCAAAAATAAACATTGTGGAAAAAACAAGGGAGATCAAAGCTTTATAAAATAAAGTGAAATCATTAGAAAAAGATCTCACTTTTGACAAGCCTCTGGCAGAGATCAAGAAAATCCTTTGGGCCAACATCACTCAATCTATAAATGATGTTTGGCCATCCATCCAAGTGATATTTGAACAGATTGATCTAGTGAAAGCAGCACAAGGAGAAATTCAAAAGATGAGAGCTTTGTTAGGACAAATGCCAGATGAAGCCAACCAGCTTATACACTTTTTGAATAACAGAAATAAGGAACAACTGGAAGAACTTGGCATCTCAAACAAGACAAAAACTATTTTGGAAATCAAAAGGGTGCTAACCAAGAAAACCTTGATGCAGAATTTAGAGAGAAGATGGCAGGATATGCAGGTGGAAATTAATTCTTTTATGGAGAAGTTCACTAATTTGCAGAATAAAGGGCTATCGAGTTCTTTGGTGATTAATGACAGATTAATGAAACATATAGATTATGTAGATAAATTGAATAAGTATGTTGGCAATCAAGCTAGTTCATCAACAAGTGCATCAGGAATAAAAGCACTCCCCACAGGCCGAGTTCTCTATGACAGCTTAGAGAATTTATTCTATGTTGAGCATGAGATAAAGCACTTGTTCCCAATCCAGCCTACCTTTTTCAGATATATAGAAACTGACAAGACTCTGAGGAAACTTCAGAAGCACAAATTGCCAGAGCAAAAATGGTGGGAATACATGTTAGAAATTTTGTAAATTTATCTTTAGTAAAATGTAAATTTTGGGCTATTTACCATAGTAAGATGAATAAATATGAACAAGGATCAAACAAGTCGAAGTGTATCAGAACAGGTAAAGGTTATTAGTCAAAACAAGGCAGCCAACACTGAGTTACTAAAGAAGACAGCAGCAAGCCAAATCATAGGGCATGCCTCCAGCACACTTAGCAAGAAAAGGAACAGCACAACATTAGTTTACCTTTCTCCTATCTTCGAGACTAGTTACCTCTATTTTCTTGTAACTTATTCTTAGTCATCCTAGAATATATCTCACTCTGTTATGAGATATTTTTTGTAAAATTTTTGTATAAATACCCCTTCAATTGGAGCATTAAGGGTGGATTCTTAGACATTACTATAATATTGATTATTCTGGAATAAAGTGATGTTGGACCAAACTTTTGTATGGCTTGCTGGACAAAGAATTAATGCAAGGGACTTTCCACAGATTTCTTGAATCAAACACTAGATCAATAAGTCCTCTGTACCTTATGTTTTAAAGTTCTCCTTGTTTATTATATCATCTATGTTTTACATCTGAATGATAAACGAAAAAGAGTAATTCAAAATTTGCTTGATTGCACTTTGTTTTCAATCGTTATTATTCTCTATGTTTTCTTCTGAATTGGAATAAACAGTGAAATATTAATTGCTCCTATTTCCTAGTTCTTTCATTTGGATTATTTATTAAACAATTATTAACTACTCTTTAGTAGTAATCATTCAAGTTCCCTCTTTAAATATGTTGAAGGATTCTTAACTACCCTTCACCCATTTTGAAACCATAACATTTATCCCAAGTCTTTATTTGTTCCTTGTTCGACCATCTTACCCTGTGGAACCATCCTTTGTTAAGAAACAAAGTCTAGTTAAGCCATCTTCTTTGACTCCATTAGCCCAATTTCCTAAACTAATCAGTCCTAGCCCTCTGCTATTGAATCTCACCACCCAAACTCAAAAAAAACTCCTAAACTTCATAGCTAGCCTAATATCTTTCAAAACAAAGCTAAAACTTAAAGAGAGAGCCCTCTATGGATACAGATTGGCTAGATTTTGTATCTAAAAGATTGGTTTGTGGTTACCTCAGACCCCTTTCCCCTTCTTACAACTTCTGGGAAAATCTGAGTGATAACAAGAGGACAGGATTTGAAGAGGCATTGTGTCTGAATCAGATATCGAAACATGATGATTCCAATCCTCCCAAGGTCACTCTTCTAAACTCATGATTTCTTGAATAGCTTCATCTGTAGGTAGGACTTGATTGAGTAGATAGAAAGAATGAGCCTTAGGGGAGGGCGGTGGTACCATTGGCAGTAACCAATGTGATCGAAGATGCGGATGCAGATTGAATGGCTTGGTGGGCCAATTCAGCGGGTGACAGCAACATTTGTTCTCCGTATGTGTCAAGGTCTGAAGGAGCCTGTAGGATCCATGGACCAGTCTATTCATGAGGAATAGATGAAAGCATGTTGACCGTCTGTGAAACCTTGGGTGGCTGAAGAGGAAAACATCCCATGAGGGAAGAAGCCTTCAATGGACTGGTACCGAGACTAGCGTAAGAGTCAGGCACACCACCTACTAAGGGTACAGAGCTACTTGGTAATGGTGAATAATTAGGGGTGTAGAAAGATAGCTGATCTACTGTAACTACCTTTCCATCTAATGGAAATAGGATGATGCGAAAGATAGTAGATACAATAGCCGTCATGGCATATGTCCAACTGCGACCTAGCAAGAGATTATAGTCGAGTTTTTTGTCTACAACTTCTATGTCCACCATTACTATTTTCCGATACAAAGTGATGGGATAGCTAGCTAGGTATCCTTTTGGGATAAAAGTGTGACCGTCGAAAGCTTTAAGGGAATTCGACGATGGGGATAGGTTTGGGGAACCCAAAGCGAGCCAACATGACACAGGTAGAAGCACCTTCGTCGATGACAGTTCTATGTATACCTTTCTCTTTCGAGAAGATTTGAACTTGAAATGCAAGCTGGTGAGAAAGGGGAGGTTTACACTTTTCCATGTCGAAAATAGCAAGCATGGAATCCTGTGGGTCGATACCACCAATAGTAGAAAGCAAAGCTTTCCTTTGTTCTGGGTATGCTTTTAATACTTCGAGCACCGACATAGCCAACGACGCTTGCACTAAGTGTTCTACAATGTTGTAGTTTTGAGCGGCACGTGCAAATGTATTGTGTGTTGTGCATCAAAGTGCCCCTTTGGGGGGGCGAATTACAAGGTCAACAACCAGCCTTTCGATATGCAAATTGTTGGGCAGCAGTGGGTTTTGACTTGAGGAAGGTTCTGCTGCATGAGCTATATGAGCTCCATAAGATTTGGCTCTTGTTTGTAGATCTATCATTTCAAATGTGTAAATGGTAGAAGATCCTTCACCAGCTGAAGGATGTTGTGAACCATCATTGCCCCCTTGTGGGGGTTGCAGTTGGTTTGAAATAAGGTTTTGCTTCTGCTAAGTGGGAAAAGGATTTTTAAGGACAGTGGGGGTCTTACCAGTATCCTTTTTGACAATGTATTCTATGCATTCCTAAAGATGTAAACATCGATAGGTCATGTGTTCTTTAGCATATATTTTGCGGGGAAATCTGGCGGGTTTATCCTTTTCATCATCAAGAGGCGCAAGGGCCTTCTATTTTAGTTTTGGCTACTTTGTTGACTGCTCCTCAAAAGGAGTGGTCTTTTTCTTATTCTTCTTGTTCTTACCACTGGATTTTTGTGTAGATTGCACAGAGTTTATCATGGTGGTAGGAAGAGCAATCAATTTGGTAGAGGGGTCCAATGTCATCTGGGAAATGTGACTGCTGAGTTGCTTTACAGTAGCCCCAAAGGTTGCGCCGACAATCTTGTCAGCGTGCACTCTGGGGTGCTAAGTAGTGGAAACATTAGAGTTACAAGGGGCATTGGAGATTATGTTGTAAAGAGTGCTAGACTGTGAATATATCAGATCTAAGTGTTGGGCACGATGTACAGATTGGTCTTCTGTGAGCGCACCACCTAAAGCGACATCTCTAGCAATTTGCGGGAGTAAGGACTTGCAAAACCAGTCCGATAAGAGATAGTCTAGGAGGGAAGCTTTGACTAACTGTCGCCTACATCTCCAGTCATGTATATGGTTGGAGATGTGGGTGGCAATATCCTGGCATAATGAAGTGAGGAGCTCTGTCCTAGTCTCATAGCACATGGGTAGTTGGAAGTGCTTTATAAATTCCATCACTAAAGCATCGAAGGTGTTTATGCGCATGGTAACTCAATGTACCATTTAGTTGCGTTGCTAGTGAGGGTGCAGGGAGAAATACGTAACTAGACACTATCATCCACCATAGAGTTTGAAACACACTAAAGATGGTAGGTGGTGATATGGGTGCCCGGATCCTCCCCTTGCTTTCCATCAAACTTAGGGATGTCCATTGGTATCTTACACGAGACTAGCGGCCATTGTAAGTTATGATAGATGGGGTCGTTTGTTAGTTTGTATAAGTCATGTATATCCAACATTGCCAAGCAAGGCAGAGAGTTTGGTGCCTTCGACTCAAACCATGGTGATGACATATGACTTTAGGAGCCTTGCGCTCCTCCCATCGTTTGACTCCCAATATTATACATGGGCTGCGTGGTATAGTAGTTGTCTTGAGGTATGGTGTTGTAGAGTGGATTTCCATGAGGATTTTGATACTGGGGTATAGAATTTCCCCCAGGATAAGTGGTTCCCCCTTGACTCATTTGAATTTGTGAGTAGGGTGCTCCCATGGATTGGTTGGTACCTCCTTGAGGATTCCCACCCATCACAGAACTAACCATTTGTCCTTGATTGACATAAGGAATGCTCATGTCAATTAGTGACTTACCATGCATGCCTGAGAATGGAGGGGGAACTATTACGTTCCCTACTGGCATGTGCATATTGGGAACCCCCCCAGATACATGAATCTAGGAGTTTAAACTATACAATGGCGATTGACCATATTGTTGGTAGATGGGAACTGCACCCATAGTGCCATATTGAGCATTATAAGGAGCGTTGTATGTGGAACTTGTCAAAAGTATGCAATTTGACACTAAAGGGGTGGAACCCGGCATTGGCTGGGTTTCGCTCATAGAGGGTGTCATGTGAGTGGTTGTACCTGGGAAAAATGGGATACCATGGTTCGTCATCGACAATGTTGTGGTGACTGTCGACTGGGGAAGCGGTGGAGGACCAAAAGCGTCCACAAAGTTCCATGACCCATTAGTCGTCAACGGGATGGATGGAAATGTTCCACCTACAGAAACAGGAAGTACAAGTGCCACTGGAATCAAGAGTGGGTCCAACGGATTCGTTAGTGGAGGGTTAAAGTAAGGAAGAAATCCTTCCGTGAAGAAATCCTCTGGAAAACTTGAATCGTCGGTTGTCCAAACAAATTCTATGTGAGATCTGGGGGGACTGATCCCCGAAGATGGGGAATCTGATTCAGTGGAGCTTTGCGGATCTTCCACAATGAGTGGAGGAATTCCTAGCAATCTTCTATATTGACGATGAGGGCTGGATGTAGCCACGGTGACCGTTAATTTTTATCAATAAATTTTATCGTTATATTTGTTAAAGTCTCAAAATGATAACACACAGGGCCTAAAAAGTATAAAAAATACACTAAGTTGATCAATCAGCAAATAGAGGAAAATGACCATGTCTGATAAGCACTGATCACTAGAGATGAAACCCAGTATATCAATGAATAACAAAGAAGGCTGGCCAGATGTATAGTTACAGTTACTCTAGAGCTTCACCCGAACCTCAGATTGAGGGGCCATGTACTCTCGTGAAGACGAGGACCCTCCCAAAAACTAAAGACAGAGTAGGTTCGTTTGTGTTAGGTACCAGGATAGCCCATCCCAGTCACCTTGTGTAAGTCCCTAAAAGTTTGGCCACTAAAGATACCTCAAATCACAGACACCACTGGGGGGGGACATACTCACAGATAGCACGCTATGTTGGCAGGATACCTGAGTCCCTGACTCAGCTCCGAAATCCCCGAAGGGATCCCCAATACACATAATACCCAAAGGAGTTGTAAGAGAAGGTGGGCTACCTTCACTTATAGTCCGATGTTGTCTCGTATTTAGCTCCACTTTTATTGGAGTGGTCTCGGTTGTATGAGTGCAGAAGGAATTTCTCTCTCTTTTAATGACACTAGTTTGGTGTTCAATCTTGGGCAGTTTACTCACACTACCTATCCCAAGATCCTAGCCTAAACTAATGTTGGTTTGCTCAATAAAGAGTTACTAATTGATTTTAGGTAAATTTTATGTGTACTTGATTATTATCTTCGGTAGGGGAGTTGACGTATGAAATGTGATGAGACTCTGACTCAATAAATCATGCACAAGGCAATGCTTTAAAAAAAATTCAAATCGATGAAAACAAGTTGCATTCTATAGGTGAGAGTTTTTCACATATTCATATTCTTTCCATGCATCTTAGTCATTTAACACATGCATAACTAAAGGACTTCTTTCCAATGTTTCTAACAACTACTTGAAACCAAAAATAGAGAAGCTTTTAACCAGCTAAATAGAAGGATGAATAAAAAATGTGGATCTTTCTTTCATAAAAAATTATTTTAAGAAAGAAAAAAAAAACTTATTTCCTAAAAAAAAAACTTTTCAGGACACCTATTTTGCTAACACAATGCAGTAACAAATCTTATTTCAGTCCATGAGAAGGCTTCCTATCCCTTTTGGCTTATAGACACAGCTGGAAATCAAAGTTTAGGGAGACTAACACTCTGTAGCAGTGGCCACGGAGAGTTAATAGGCCCACTAACGTTGTATGTATGAAGACACAGTGCTTTATAAAGCACTGTGTAGTCTGCTAACCTACGTTAGTGTGGGAAAACAATCAAAAATAGGGCTTTCTAGATCATATTCAAAGATGAATACATGTAGACAAGATGCAACAAGATTTTTGGTGGGTCAGAGGGGGAATCCAGAAGTATAGGGAGCTATTAGAAGGAGGAGAAAACCGAGAACTGTCCGGGCAAACCGGGAACTAGATGTATAGTCCCTAGCGAAGTTGCTAATTCTGCTATAGGATAAAATTCACATTGTATGGAGAATGAATATACCCTCAAAGGTCTTCCCGGGACCTTCGGAAGACTGTAAGATTATCTACAACCGTCACAAAATTACATGCATATTCATAAACAATAACTAACTATCAAAGTAGGAGAAGGAGATTACCTCAAGCCTCTGTGTATATTTGCTGAAGAGCACAATGCATCTAGGTGGGAGTCCCCTGAGCTAGCTCTAGATCAAGTCCTACACATAGAAGAGACAAGCGTAATCACAGCATACAACTCTGATAACTAATACATGAATACATAAAAGAACATCTAGTTACACATAACTAAGCTACTCATGCTAAAAGGTATTGGACAAACAATTGAATGAATGATAGTACCAACACCACGGAGTAGACAGTACAACCGCAATTCTATATTAATGTTGGAAAAGTGATTACAACCATCTATTGTATCAGCCTTCCTTTACCCCTCCAACTTCTCTCTCTCTCTCCCTTCTTGCTCACTTCTTATGATTTGAGACAATGCTCAACAGTCAAGTATGCTATCCTTTCAAATGCTCTAACCTCTATCACCATAGCCCTAGCTTTACTTATGTAGCAATTGAGTTAGGGTTGCCAAGTTCCTCCTTGAGTTACCTAGGGAAAAAGCAATGAACCATGCTTTTCAACTCTTTCCCATTTGCCTCCTTCTTTCGGATTAGAAATCCTCCAAATAGATTGAATCTGGATGTTTCCTTGCTTTTCTTGAGTAATTTTAGGAACAAATATCTAGATATTTATGATTCAAATCATTCCTTTGACCCTTAGAACTTCATCAAGTTTCACTAACGATTTTCCCATATAGCAACTTGAGTTATTAGGTCATTAACACACCCTTAGTCTTGCAGACAAACTTTATAAATCAGGTTGTTAGTGCACAACCAACGTTAGTGTGGAATCAAGGCCTGTGATTGTGGTCTTTGCTTCAGATATCATGTCTTTCCCCTCTGAGTTGATGAGGAGGTCAATTTGTTGTATAACAACATGGGCCAAGTCAACATGAATGAAGTCAAACCATTGACTTCCTTCATATTTCTCAAATTTATGGAATGAGTGGAATAGGTGAACATTAATCTATTAAAAAAGTCATAATCCTAGATTACAAATGGGTATACATATTTATACCACCATAATATTTCTTTGGCCTAACCATTCTAGTAATCTAGAAAAGGTCTCATGACTAAAGGTTTTAACATACATCAAACCAATGATGATATAATCATAATTCAATGAAGAGATATAAAAGAAAAACACTCAAAATACAAATTTTAATAATTCCCAATAGGATTGAAACTAAGTTGATCATATTTCTTATGTCAAAGAAATGGTCATGGTCAACATGCATAAATCTACAACCAACATTGGTAAAAGGAATATAAATTTCATCACACATACTAATATAATAATATTCATGTACATAAAAAAAGAGCCTCCAAAAGCTATGGTTTAACTATTACTATTGTAGCCATAGTTGGTATACATATATCCAAGTACTAGAAAGGAAAAAAAGAATTCATTTCCATTGGTCTCTTTGAGTGATCACTGGTGCAATCAGAACAGTCTAGTGAAAACTACATTATTTTTGTCATAGCTCTTTAGCTTACTTGTCATCCAGCACCAAACAAATTGGGAGTAGTAGAACCAAGATCCCTGGGCACTAACTCGGCACGAGATGATGGACCAGAAAATGATGGAATGGAAACTTTAGATTTTGTAGCCAACCAATGAAAGTGTTGATTTAGTGAAACATTAAACTACAAACAATAAGTTATCTCAAAAGGAAGGTTGAAGGGTAAAACATGATCTTATATGCAAATAACTACATTGAATCATGAATGAAAATTAAACCTCTACCCTACAAACAAAGCCATTGCTCTTGGATGTAATAGTCTAATTTTCTAACATCTAAATAAATATATATTCTCTAGAGCACAGACCTAGGAACAAAAATGTTTCAACTATTTTAATAGAATACATTAAGTAGAACTCATTCCTGCTAAAAATTATATATAATATTTTGCATGAGATAGTGTATATGGTTTTTTGTTGATCAAGGGTCCCAGAACACCATTCCTTGTAGTTTGGTTGTCACCTACAAAGTGCATACAAACAATTGGGTGATGTTAGTGCTTAAATAAGAACCAACAAAGCATGTAATAAGATAAGAAAAATACATCAACAAGATTAAAAAAAAACATGAAACAATGCTTAAATGAAGCATAAACACATCAACAAAAGACATAGGAACATAATTCCTTTTATTTATTACTGGTAGAAGAGCTACCAATGAGATATCAAAACACTTGAAGAGAGTTTTTCTTGAGAAATGGTGGTCAAAATATATCAGCAAGGAACTTCTCTCTTCAATCTCCTATGCAAACTCACATACTCTCTCAAAGAAGCTAAGAGAACTCTCAATGATGATGTAACTCTCTCAACAATAAAATGCAGGATTTTCTTGGGGCAATTTTTCCAGCATAACAATGGTAAAACTTCTTCTTGTATTTGATCTTACAATGCCTTGTTTGTATAGAATTTGAACTCCTCTTTCCCTCCCCAGAATAATTAATGAGAAAATGACTTGATAGGAGGACAAGATTTTTTGAGAGAGATGAGATCAATGCAGAGATAATTTGGGATGTGTCCTTAATTGATAACTCACAGAGAAACCAATGCTATGAAGAAATGATAATACAAAATTTTATTTATGAGGCGGGCATCTCCCATGCTCGTTATGATGACTAGGACTGACATAGTACAAATATATAGGGAAACATCCTATTAGGTCAACGATGAGATAGTTGGCATGTTGATAGCTGATGAAGACAACTGATTTAACCCTTGGGGGTGTCTCTTAAAAAAAGGATGATCTAGATGCCCCCGTGTATCTAATGTAAGGCACTACTGAAGGCGGGTGTGTGGGATGCATGGGTCTTTGAATGAATGAGAGAAAATGCAACAGTCACAATGTACAATACTACCCTGACATGAAGACTTATCTTAAGGTCAAATGTCAAGGAGATAGATGAAATCAGTGGGACAATGATGGTTCCCACTATGCCACATGATATTATCCTATAAGGTAGGAGTAACCAAGGTACTGCTTCAATTATGGAAGACGATTGTTGATGTCGATAGAATGAAGAGCTAACCATACGAAAAATGATTCCGAGAAATCCTTGTGAAATTGGTGTTAGAGTCGGTCTTGTCAGTCCTCCGTCAGAGATCAAAACTCTTTCTGCATTTCATTTTTAAGTGTCTCGATCCATTCACTCCAGTTGCATTCCACTAGGGGCATGCCATTATCTGATGGAGAAGGTCTTGTTAGTCATTTCCCCTCATGTCTGGCACCTGCTGGCTTAGGTCTTTTGTCAATGTTCACTAAAGTCCATGACAGTCAAGGTTTGGTTCTTTAATGGACAAAAGTCATTTTCAATCATTAGGTCTATGGATTAGTCAATTTGGTCTTCAACCATGTCCAATAAATCCATGCAAGCTAGAGGGAGGCCCTTACAAAGTTATGATTCAAAGAGTTTCATCGTCATGTTGATAGACTTCGACTGTTCTTCAAAACTCTGTTTTGAAGAAAAGTCAAACAGTGTGTCATTTGTGATAATTTTCAAAAAAAAATATCCAGTTGATCTCTTCAGGCACAGTCATGGTTTCTATGGTAAAATGCCCTGTCATACAACCCCTACAAAAAGTGCCTAAAATTTCATCATTCTAGCTAAAAATTCAAAAGGAAAAGTGAAATTCAGTGTTGCATTAACTCAGTGAAAAGAGCCAAAAAGAAACATTAGCAAAGTGGGTTTTTGAAGAAGCAAAATTTAACCCATGACTCCAAAAGTCTTTATAAAGGATTTCTACAAGAAACATAATCATTTTGCATACCAAGGTGGAGAGAAAGCATTTCAAGGTGATTAAGACAAGCTAGCACGCATTTGAGTGAAGTTTGGAGTCATTTTCAGGAGCGTGGTGCACACAACGCTACCCCACAGTGTTAATTTAACACGGGCGCAGTGCACACACAGAGCATGGTGCATTGGGTTTGCTGCATGGCACACACCCACAGAGGCCCGAAATTGTTCCCAATTGCATCAAATCTTTTGGAATTCCTTCCAATTGCCAAGTAGGGTCTATCTCTTGGCTTTCTCATCAAATTTTGTTGATAGGATGATGGTTATGGTCGTTTACAATTGCAATAAAAAATGCCTAAACCCTACCACTTGAAATCACCAAAAGCTATTGCTCTAGGGTTGCAAACTTGTTGTGTGGATGCCAAGGTTCCTCCTCCCTCTCATTTTTTCCCCTTCTCTCCATTTTTCCCTACCCCCCTATCCCATTTTTTCTCTATTTTCCCTACCCTAAAACACTGCTAAACCCATATTCCTTATCCCTCCACTCATTTGTCATATGTAAACCCAAAAACCCTACCCTATAAAATCTCCAAACCCTCCTACATGTCCCTAAACAAAATTTCTCCCCATAACCCCTAATCCCATCATATTATTCCCTTCCTAACACTCCCTCTTTGTATTGTTCCCCTTGGTGGCAGAGTTCATATCATCACACAGTTTCACTACCATCATCAAAGGGAAGTCCAAACACAGTACACATACAGCAATCATGGCATCTGAGCATTCATCAGAGTATGAGATGGAAACCCAGAGTGATTCATCCTCGGAATAACAGGCTCCCCGGAGACATCACAAAAGTGGCAAACATGTTAGGGATGAGCCAACCACCCTCACTGAATTGCGGGCCGGCCCTCTTGCTATGTCATGCTTCCAGCATCTATCATGTTTTGAGTTTTGTCAAAGGGTGGCTAATGTTTGAGTTCATCATGAGTTGGCCCGTCTTTTTGTGCTTCACTTACATGGAGATCGCTCTATCTTAGCTGGGGTCACCTTCACACTGACACCCGAAACTGTCTCATTAGCAACGAGTATACCAAATGTTGGAGAATAGTGGCACAAGAAATAGAAGGTGGATTGGCAGCATTATGAGCCTTACATTAAAGCCAATTTCTTGAGGCAGCTCCAAAGAGTCTTTCCATTTAGATACTTGAAAGATGAATATGCTCCACTCATGAAGTTGATCATGAAGTATTTCAGCTGTGAGGGGAGGTTCTCTCGTCTGTATGCCTATCACATCAGGTTGCTCATGCACTTTACAAGGGTATGGATGATGAACATCCCATATTTCATTTGGAGGAACATAGAGAGGATGAACACCTTCATGCAGCACAAGACACCTCAGCAGCAACTTAACAGTGTTTATCACTTTGCTCTTATTAAGATTTTGGTGGATCATCAGTTGGGATTACAGGGCATTGCTTGGGAGGACTTCATCTCTCATGACCTCTTCAGCACTTCATAGGAATTATCAGAGGATGAACATGAGATAGGTGGTCCTTCTCATCAGTATGAGCACCATGAGACCACTACTATGCCTGTATTTATCACCTATCAGAGAGGCAGTAGGCATTTGTTTGCAGTAGCAAAGCGAGTGTTATCTCCACCCGGGGTGGAAGGGGCCTCGCTTCTAACATCGGCAACACAGGTACAGGACAAGGGCAAGAAGCCCATGCATGACGAGGGGCCATCAGGTGAATAGGAGGCCAACTTCATCCTCATTCATGATGATGATGCAGATGTGGAGAGTGCCAAACTTAGGAGGACCATCCAGGAGCAGAAAACGGAGATACAAGGCTTGTCACTCAATTTGGAGAGGGCCAAATGGATTATCAGGTATTTGGAGCAGAGGAAAAATAGCTTGAGGACCAGCATGAGATCATGGAGCTGCAAAACATCCGTGAGAATCGCCAAGCTGCCCAACATAGGAGGATTGAGCTCACTCCATTAGAGCAAGAGATTAACAATGACCATGAGCCTTGGCTTGAGCGGATCAACATCCACCTAGAGATACTGCTAGAGAAGGCCGACAAGGACAAAACCATATTGAGGTGGATGGTTTATCACTACAGGGCACGGAACATGAGTTCAAAGGCTCGCATAAGGAGTTTGAAGGCAAAATTGAGCAAAGCGACAAAAAGGCAAAAGAGGCAAGGAGCAAGATCAGCTTCGAATCTTGGCTAAAGCCTCTGTGGCCCAGCATAACACCTCATAGAGGATCAATTTGGGACAATTTTGGTCACATGACAAATTTTTGGGCACAACACAGGTTTTTTCTCCATGTGTGTCGCGCCACTGGCGCGATGCTTAGGATTGGGGGCTTCAAATCAAAAATGGCTTGCATTTTTGGATTCAGCATGAAAAATCATGCCTGCTGGTGCATGGACAAGAAATTTGGGCATGATTTGAGTCCCCAGGAGGTCAAAAACACTCAAAAAATGACCTCTCTGCCCCTATTTTGACACACAAGAAGCAGTCTTGGGAGAATGAACTTTTGGAGGGGAAAATGAGCACCAAATTCAGAAATTTCACTTGTGTTGGAAAGTAGACAGGCCAAGCTTTCCAACAAGCACACTTGGGCACAATTTGGACTACTGAAAGTACCTCAAAACAGCCTCCAAAGTGGTGCAGCGTATATAGAGAAAAAGGCCAAAATCACTTCCGCTTTGTGACATTTCAATTCGCGACTTTCTCCAAGTGGGCCCACTCATCTACACTATACTTTTTTTGGCACCTAATTCAAAATTTAAAATATTTCCACTAAAGGTTGGCTTCTATCCAAGTAGCAAAGGAAGGCGAGCAGTCACCCAAGCCATTTGTCATTTTTGTAACGCTGCACCTGTAACTAATGGTTGGCTTTCCACTTCCACTTTGTAATGATTCGAAAAAATCCCCAACTCTTGGTCGTTCTATTTCCTCATGGCATAGTCTATTTATTGTATGCAAACCATTTGCAAAGGGTTGGTTGGTTGTAATTTCTGGGAGACTGTGGGAGAGAAATTGAAACTCAGTTCTTCATTGTATATTTTGGCAGAGAATTAATGAAAGGCAGCGGCTCTGGTTCATGAGATTCATGTGGTGTGAGTGTAGCAAATGTTTCCTCTTTATTTTTCATATGTATTTCGTCATGTTTCATAGTTCATTCATATTCATTTCAGTGAAATTTTCTGAGTAAGATAAGGTAGAATTCATATTTATTGCTCTGCCTGTGGGAAAGTTTCACGTTCTGTGTTCTTCTTCTGTTGAAAAGGATTCATGTGTTTATGCCCTTTTCACCCTCCTAAACAACCTTTCCATTTCACATTATTTCAAATTTAATTGCTAGACTTTCCACCTGTCTTGCCTCATGAAGTAATCTGTGCCTTTGTGTTAACTTCTCTGCTCATTGCTTCTCGTTGGTCCCATACATCCCAGAAACTCAGACATTTATAAGAATTGCCCCTTGTATCCATATTTATTTACTAGCCTAAAATCAATATTTCACTGTAAGTCATCTTAGACCATATAGTTTATTTATTCACTGAGCATGACTCAGAGAGAGCCCTCTCCTATTCTGGTAGGGCTAGCTACCAGACTGAGCGTGGTTTGTGGTTACCCTAAATTTTGCCTTCCTTCAACCTAAGGCGGATTTAGGTGCTAACAATTGGTACAAATAATTGCAATAGGAAGGGTTAATAAATGTATGGGGAGAATTGACAGTATGTTAGGGATACAGAAAACTTGCCAAAAGTTGGAGCATTGATGCAAGTGGCAGAAGTCAAAATAATAGTGATAAAGTAAGTGACCTCAGAGTCGGTAGAATGTCTAGGGGAGGAAATGATTATTTTGACTATCATGGTATGGTGTGAGCAAACGATGATCACTAATATGGATATGGGATGGGTGAAAAGCTATCTCCAACCAAGGGTGACTCAAGACTGCTGCTAGGTAGCTAACACAAAAACATGGGTGAGCATTTTGTTCCTTAAAAACTTTGTGTACACTTTACAAAAGTATTTTTAAAAGTGGTTTGGAATGTACAAACACAGATATAAGTGTCTCAAAGAAAGTGAGAGCATGTGTGATGTTGTAGGTGGGTTTTCTGTTGCAAACAAGGGCTCCATTGGATGGTCTCGGTGTGCGTTTGATGGAGTGCATGGAAGGACACATATGGTCTACCACAATGTGGGTGAATGATAGGTCAAGTAAAGAACACTATGGTGCATTCAATTAAATCCAATAAATAAACAAGAGGGGTGGCCCGAGAGTGAGGATGGTAAGCAATAGACAAAGAAGAGGAGCACGAGGTTGATCTTCTAAGACATGTGGGTGAAAATATCTCCCAGGCATGGGAGAATGGTCATGGGAACTGATAGTGTGAAGGGTACTATGAACTAGGGTAATCCATGTGAGTGAGGCTCTATCAATCAACATGGACATTTACCATGTGCTGGTGGAGGGTGATGGTAAACGTGGTCGAGATGGGGGACCCTATGGTTCCTTTCAGAGAAATGATGTCATGATATGAAAAGATTTGGTGGAAGCCTATCATGTTGGGTGAAGAATGATACCTTAGTTGTCGATTTGCACCTGGGGACTGATCTTATTGAGAAATTGCAAGAAACCTGCAACTTCAAAATCTATTACCCCAAGTGAAAACATATATATGTAACAATATGGAAACTGGAGTGAACTGAAAAATATGTATGGAAAATATTAGTAAGGTGCCCCTGACTACTACTCTGATATGAAAAACGAGCCCAAAAATGAAAATGTTGACTAAATGAAACAATGGGTGCAATGATGTAGATGAGGATGTTTTGATCCCAACACTACTAACAACTTTGTGAAAGGATGTCGTAAGCTCCTAACGAGCCTCTAGAAGAATGATAAAGAGGGAAATATCTAAGGGTGTGGGGACCATATTTCCACCTCATTTGTACTTGCTGACATGGAATCTAAAGCAGAGCCCATAAGTGGTTTCAATTGTAGTAGTCAGCCAGAGCACCTGAGTAGCATGTGAGGAGAGGTAGGTAAAAGGTCATGACCCTCCTTTGTGAATTCAATAGTCTAGGGTTGGCAGTTCATACAGGATAGTCTATACATACCTTTTTAGGCCAAAATGGAAAAAACCATGCAGGCAACTGTATGAGAGTCACACGAAAATGTGGAGGTAAGGGAAATATAGTCGCATGATGTGTCTGATTGTGATGGGAACAATTGTGAGGCTTTTAGGTCAAAGACCTTGTGGCTAAAGAAGTAATAATCGTGAAGAATCTATGATTGTATGGAGGACAGGTGCAACAGACCTCAACTGAGTCCCTTGTGGGTAGGGGGATGACAGTCGTGCGGTCTACATAACTATGAAGGGAAAATATGCATGAGGGCATCGTTCTATTTGGGTAACAAACACACGTAAGCATGCCTATTTTGGGAACAGGAGTGCGGTGCTAACGAAAGTCAATTTTTTAGCCATGGGGCTAATTTTTTGGTTTTTATTTTACTTTTGGGCAAGATGGTGGTGACATGGTGTGAGTAAGATTGGGACCACTTACATACTACAATGGCCGGTGATTCTCATGTCCAAGCATAACTGGCTAGATGGAGGTTACTAAAATTCATTGAGAACATTTTTTTGAGGACGCAGGAAGACTTCCTGCGATTTATGGTTGGTTTAGGGCAGCAAAACATGCAAGTGTTCATTATTCGAGGCATACATTTGGTACACTACAAATCTGGATGTGTACTTTGTTACAGGGTTGGTACCTCGAGGTGACGTGCTACTGACAGAGCTCCCACCTGGACTGGTGGTGCTGATGGATTAGGCTTGTTAGCACTGCAGGGATGATCCATTCTAGGATGGGTGCATCTGTATCACATCTATTTTTGATTTGGTGACATAGGTTGCAATAAATATGATAATATGATTGGTGGGTCATTTGCCCCAAACCACCACATATTTCACTTCTAGAGAGGATGACGATGCAGTTGACCTTCCTCCATCGAAGGATGACGATGCAGTTGACCTTCCTCCATCGAAGGATGACGATGCAGTTGTCATAGGTCATTACAGGCGAGGTGAGCATATTTTTTTATGGTAATGTGATTTTGACCATACTCTACAAGAGGATAGTGATGTTGCAACTAGTGATAGCAGTGGTTCCTAGGGCACCGAGAGAGCCACAAATTCGGTGTTTGGCTCCCTTGATTCCATGGTAAGGTAGCAGGGAGTTAGGGAGATATTGGATGCCCACAGTTGAGGGTTAGTTTTAGTCCAACCCTCATCTCATTCTAGAGTTCCCTTATGTTATCATGGATTTCTCTTGAGATGGGCTTGCCCCTAGGTGATGCTTGGGTCCCAACAGTTACGTGAGTACGATTTTAGAATTTTATGGTTTGTGTATGCTTGGGTTTATGATATATCTCTATGTTGATACCATGCATGTTTGATTGCAAATGTTGTACCTTGTGGGTGCCATTTGAGCAAGTTGGTCGGTGTTGATCCTCGACGTCCTGATGTGGTTGGTGCTACTAGAGGGAAACAACGTTGGAGGGATGACATAGGGGAGGGGCCTCTATCATAGAGGGTGCACCTAGAGATTGGTTGTTCTTTAGTGGAGGGTGAGGCTATAATGCTCTGGGTAGAGGTTGAGATGTTGTAGGCCCAGGAAGAGGTTGTAAAGGATGTGTAGGATCGTGGAAGAGATCTATTCCAGGGGATGTTTGATGTTATATGGGCTATTTTGGGGGAGGAGGTCATCGAGAGGACAATGGCTTGGGATAGATCAAGGAACCTGGTCCTCCAACACTTTACAGTGGTTATGGCTATTGCATTACTAATCTTGGATCCAACACTAGGTGAGGCAAGAGGGCCTCAAGCAAGTGGTGTAGGGGGTGTTGAGCCCCAACCTTAGATGTAGGGTTTACATGTACCAGGGGAAGCATCCATTATGAGGAACCTCCCCTTTTTTAATGACTCATTTTCCTAGCTATGACCACTAGATGTACATATATTTTTTGCAGGATGTATATATATATATGTGTTGTGTGTGTAGTTTTTTTTGCGGCTCTCGTGATGTGTTTCTAAGTGTTATGTGTGTATACATTTGATGTATTTTGCATTCTATTCATGGATATGTTTATTATGCTTTATGTGTCTCAATGAAGATATATATGTGATGCATACCAATATAGGATTTGATTAACGATGTGGTCAACTATATGATTTTGATTTCTTAGTATATGTGAAAATGTGATATGTTCAAAACCACATGCTAACCTTTTTACATGTAGGTATTTCTAAAAAAGGAAAGGGTCATGTACCTTGACATTTTTTTTAGCTACGAGATGATGAGCAGGGAATCAAGGAAGACATGTATATGACTAATACCTAACTGGGAGGCATCCGCTAAGAGGCCTATGATGACATCCTATTCAAATTGATTATTAGTGGCTAACATGATGGATAGGTTGTTCTGGTGGAGAACTATCTCATCAGGAGAGTATATGGCTCGGGCTGTTGCATCAAGATTTTGTGAACATCGAGAAGCACTGTTGGAGAACCCATGGCGGTAAGTTGGCACATGATCCATATACGACACAGGATGAGAGTATGGATTTTAGAATACATCCATGATGAGGTGATCATCATTAAAATAAGTCAAGTGCATGTTTCTACATCATAAGTATTTAAGTGAGGGTTATGGGAATACATTTTTAAGATAGATCCCAATGACGGGGTCATTGAGATAAGTTTTGTTGGGCTCTACAAACATGTAGGCGCCTTTTAAAAGGAAATGTTTGACAATGTAATGTCCTTTCTATAAGGTCTCAAACTTTCTTGGTCCCAGGCTTCCTTGGCCACATCATACTAAAGTACGATATCTCCCTCATTAAATGTGCAAGGAGTGACATTGCAATAAAAAAAGGTGTTGGTTCTCTTTTTATGGGCTTTGTTATGTTGGAGGGATTCACATTGATTTTTATCAATGTATTCGAGTTGTACTAGTCATTGTTCTACGGGTGAAGTTTCTGGGAGAATCTCAATGGTAGTGCATAGGGTAGCAATCTCACACTTTATGGGGAGCATGACCTCGACACCATATACTATGTGGAAATGAGTAAAACCTGTGGATTATTTTACTGATGTGTGGTATGCCCACAAGGTGGAAAATAACGTGTGATTCCAGTTGGATTTGTGCTTGTTCACCATGCATTGTAACATTGTCTTGAGGACTTTGTTGAAAACTTCTACCTATCCATTGGACTGGGGGTAGTATGGGGAAGAAAACTCATGTGAGAAGCCAAGGAACTAGGATAATTCTTGGAAAATATCATTCTCGAAGTGTTTACCATGGTATGATACTAACTCCTTAGGAATGTAAAACTACGTGATGACATGGTTAAAGAAAAATATGGCGGCAATATCGATAGTGTTTTTGAATGTTGGCATGGCTTCAATCCACTTGGTGAAGTAGTCGATGATGACTACTATGTACTTGTGTCCATTGTGAGATGTCAGGTTGCAAGTCATGAATTTAATTCCCCATTTGAAAAATGGATCGGTGACGATGAATGGATGTAGAGGATTTGAAGGAGCTTGGGATTTGTGGGCATGTCACTAACAATGTTTACACCTCTTCACTTCTTGGAAGAAATCATGGAAAAGCGTAGGCTAGAAGTAGCTAGCATGGAGGATCTTTCGGGTAGTGGCAATCCTTGAGAGGTGGATGCCTTAGGCTTCATTATAACAGTCACTGAATAATTTTTTGGTGTCATCGATGGAAAGGCATCGACGAAGGACTGTGTTGATGCCCCTGTGGTAGAGAACGTCTCTAATAAGGAGATAATGAGGAGCTTGGTGAAAAATGCATCTACGGTCATCACGAGTGCGTTGAGGGTTGAAATTCTAAGTTGGTAGGAAGAGGAGTATGTGTGTTTGTCCGAGAAAGAATCATTAACAGGGGACCCTTGGGATTCCAGGGGGAGATCAACAATGAACTCTACAAGAATGAGATATTTTTTCCTCTTAGGGGTTGAAAACTGAAGATCAAAATCTTGTAAGATAACCATCCATTGGGCATACTTATGGTTCATCATACAGCTTATGAGCAAGTATCGCATAGGGTTGATATTTTCTATAATGGTGGTAGTCCCTAGTAAAATGTAGTGTCACAGTTTTTGGATGGCATGTACAAGGGCTAAGGTTGTTTCTTTTGCTGGCTCATACTTCAAACAAGGCCCTGAGAAGTTCTTTCTAATGTAGTAAGTGACATGTTCCCTATTATGATTACCTTCTTGGACTAATACCCCAGCGATGGATCCAAAGATGAGAAGTAGATAATGAAGTTCTTGGTATGATCAGGAGGGCTTAAGAGGAGTCTGAGACAATGCGTCATTTAAGGCCTCAAATGATTGTTGGGCCTATTCATCCCATTTAAATGAGACGTCCTGTCAAAGGATATGCAAGAAGTCATGCACACATGTAGTGTAGTGAGGAATAAAGCATTGTAAGAAGTTGGCCTTACCTTGTAAGCTTTGTAACTACTTCAAAGTTTTAGGTGGTGGGATCTCACGAATGGCCTGAACCTTTAGGGGATTGACTTTGCCTTGCTGGGAGAATATGAATCCCAACAATCTTTTAGAACTAACACAAACGACACACTTGAGGGGGTTTAAGTGAAGTTTGTATTGTTAACACCTCTGAAAACCAAGCAAAGATCTTCCAGGTTTTGTGAGTGCTTTTTGGAATGAACCGTGAGGTCATCCAAGTAGGCTAAGATGTGATGAGATAGATTGTGAAATATATAATTCATGTCTCACTAGAATGTGGCTCCAACTGTTTTAAGGCCAAAGGGAATTACATGGTAGGTGATACCCCATTGGTTCATGAAGGCTATTTTATACTGATATGTGTGGCATATTTGGATCTCGTTATATCTGGAAAACTCATCCATAAAGGACAAGGATTCATGTCTCGCACATGCATTAATAACTTGGTTGATGAACGGGCTAGGATAAATCTTGGAAATCAATAGAAACATGAAGAGTGCCTATTTTTTCATGACTCGTACAAGGTTGGAAACCCATGATGTATAAGCAATGGGGTAAATGAAACTGGCTTTATGAAGCTTATCAATTTATTGTCGAATGGTTTCTTATTTAGAAGGGTCAAGAGGAAACTGATGTTTCCTCACTAGGCGGGCATGCAACCATGTGTTGATGTAATGTTCCATGATCGAAGGGTTGATACCAGGCATATCAAAATATGAACACGCGAAAATGCTCCTATACTCTTGTAAGAAGGATTTGTAGGAGGAAATTTCCTTGGGAGAACACACTGCCCCCAACGAGATTTCTTTGATTATGCCTCGTTTGGTGGATATGTATCCCTTGATGGTAGGTGAGATGTTGGACATGTTTCCCTCAAACGTGTATGGTGTGGGGATGGGATTTTTTAACCAATCTACCTACCTTAGTGGTAGAAAGTCTTTTGTTTCTACTGAGAAAATATTATGGGATGGTGCTTTAGAAAGGGAGAAAGATTTTTCTAGTAAAAAGAAAGAGTGATGGTGCATGGCATCCCAAGGATACTCAGGTTCTATCATGACATATAGAATATCTTCGTTTGAATGAAAAAAAAAATTTGATGATGAAAGGGGTTACGAGGGGTCATGAGGCTAAGACTGGTGCCTAGTGGTGCTAATGGACAAGCAAGAAAATGATTTTATGATTGCTACCATAGAACCCAATGATGTCGGCAATGCAAATATTGAATGGGCCTACACAGTTGTGAGTGGTGCAACCTTCAGAATGGGTGAAGCGGTCTCAACACCAGAAAACGATGAGAAGATGCCACAAATCAGGGTTCCTATGGACAAACAAATGAATCATATATGGTGTTGGGTGTCGTTAACACCAAGTCATGGGAGAATATCCCTGATGGGTGGATGAGGGTAGTTAGGGTTAGGTACTAGAGTTCTGGGAGCTAAGAAAGTTGGCTTGAGAACACTTGTGCTAATGTGGTATATTGTTTGTGTCGTGATATCTCTCGGAATTGCTGACAATGGTCTTGGTGGGGCACTCATGGAAGGAACATGTCACTGATTGGTCTAAGGTTGAGCATTAGCCTGAGAATGGGTCAAGGTTCTAGAATCATGTTGTTACAAATATTCCACACCTCTTGAAATCAAGGGAGTTGTGGGAAAGAGTAAGTATGATGGTTTCACATGAAAATGCAGTAGCTATTGCATTTTCATTTAGGTATGTTCTTATGGATAACCTAAAGAACATGGTGCCACATTTCCTGCAAATGGGAACATTAGTTAATCAAATGCCCAGTTTCATCACATAAGGTGCAAGTGCAGGTAGATTAAGATGGTATTGATTTTGGTTGCCTCCTTGTATAATGAGAAGTTGTATAACAATGGGTACAAGGGGAATATGCCCATGAAGCATATTCCTCGAAGACACAGTAGATGGTTTGAGAAACATCATTTGTCATTGGGGTATTGGGGAGTAATGGTGTGATAGTATTATTTTGGGTGAGAGCTCCCAATGCATCTCAATAGCGAGGGAGTTCTAGATAGTGATGTGTGTAGTGTTTGTGTTGTATGCATATAGTGCATGGACGGTTAGTAGGTAATTCCTTATTACATGTTGGCATGGCCTTATCTCCTGAAGGATGAGGTGGGGCCACTGGTGACTGAGGGGTAGGACGAAGGCTTTTAACTCTTCCAATTTTGGGCACAGATTGGTAGGGTGCCCTAATACCTCACATAATGCACATGGTGGAGGTACCGTAGAAGAGGAATTAGCTGGTGTTTCAACCCTTTTACCTTTTTGTTTCTCCTTTCTAGCAGTCCCTCCTAGTGTTACCATAGGTATGGTTCCTTTAGGTGTGCCTAAAGGAATTTTCATTCCAGTTGACATGACACTTAGGGATTACAAGAGCCATATTGGGCAAGGTAAGTGTTTCCATGACTTGGTGTGAGACAAAACCAAGTGGGGGATACAAGAAAGGTGTCTGGGTTATTGTGTATGGTAGGAATGTTGACTCGGTGGTCACAATGTTGGGTGTGTCCTGAATTTCTTCCTAAGAGTTGGTAGTGTTTAATGGACTCATCATACACACTAGTGTTGTGGGCGCGGGATCGATTAGAGGTGGGTCCCCTGGGTATGCTCCTGAGAGTTATGATGCTTTGAATACCCATGGGCCTGATCCAATGTAAGAAATATTTTATGAGAGGTAACACACCATCAGGAGTTGAGGGTGTTCGTTTCTCGTAGTATGTGAGTTGATCAATGGTGATGATATTTCCCTCGTGAGGAAACATGATGATGTAGAATACTGATGACGCTACTGCAATCATGGAATACATCTAGTTGTGGCCTAATAATATATTATAATATAAATAGGCATCAAGAAATTTGATGTCTATGAGCATTGTTTTACCAACAAGCTACACTGGGAAGTTTTGGAAAATTTCAACGGGTGTGGAGGGGTTTTTGACATAAGCCCTTAATGTAATGGGGGAAGTAGTAAGTTCGAGGGATCCTATTTTCTTCCAAACTAATTTTTAGATTATACAGGTGGATTCCCCCTCATCTACGATGCATCGATGGATGGTGATGTTCTAGATGGTGACTAGTATCTGAAAATCAATGATTGATGGGAGTCGCAGTGAAGAGTTGTCCAGTTAAGACTAGTATTTTATTCTTTCATTTCTTCTTATTGGAATTTGCGATATTAGCAGTGTTGAAACTTTCAAATTTCTATTGTTGTTGGAGAAAAGAAGGTTACACAAAATTAACCCCTGCATTAGGCTGAGGTGAGGGGTTAGTTTATTGAGGTGCGGGAAAATGGTAATAAGGATTTCCTTATCCTGGGTTGATGTAAGGGGTTTAGGGGGTCGATACAACCTTAGTGGTGCATGGAGGATACTGGACAGCCTACATGGGAGGGCACTATTTACTCAGGAGGGCACTGTTTACTCAGTTTAGTAGGGTATTGGTTCCCCTATGTGGGAGGATTTTGGGAATGCACTGGATGATTAGGATAATATCCTGTGCTAATTGGAAATTGGGTTGCAGGCGGACCCCCAAAGGATTGGAAATGGGGTGGTCCATTGTATATGCTTTTGTATTGTTGGAACACATTACTAGGTTGATTTTGGGAGATGATTACGATCAAATCGTCTGCAACATTTGATGCCCCTAGATTGTCTTGGGAAAAGGTAAGTAGACAGGGAGAATCAGTTAGGACCGTGTATAGGTATCCTGATTGAGTGTAGATGAGATCAAATTTTTGAGCTTTGATGATAATTTCTTCCTCTATCAGAGGCATGATTATAGCCATATCTTTTGTAATTGTTGGGAGAAGATATTTCAAAAAGAAATCTAAGCAAAGGTATCCTATTAAGTTGAATTTACATAGGTTATGATTCTTTCGCCACTCATGGATATGGTATGAAATATGAGTGGAGGTGGTTTTTTAAAAGTGGGTCAGCGATTCTAACCTAGTTCCATGTTGCATTTGGAGTTGGAAAAAAGTGAGGAATGAATGAGCTATGGATTCAAACGTGCGATGGGAACCGAATTCCTTGCTCACATACCATTTCATGGCAAGTATAGTGAGGGTGAATTGAAATAGCCTCACACAAACTGAGCCCTAAATGATGTTTTTATGTGAACACCACAAATGATAGGTCATGATGTGGTTAGCGAAATCTTCTCCTTGCTTGCCTTCAAACTTGGGAATGTCTGAAGGCAACTTTGTTGGCATGGGGGGCCAAGTTTGATTATGGGCAATTAGATCATTAGTGCGCTTAGTTTAATATGTGTTGTAGTGTCTACAACCACCCTCCAAAATTTTTCCTTAGCTTCGTTTTGGAGCCTCCCTACCAACCTTAAAAGCAGCGTGTCTTGCTTCATCAAGTACACAAGCTACAGTGATTTTCTTGCAGAAAGACATTCTATCGATCAAACCTTGATGCATTCCCCCCATAGGCTATTCATCTGGACTTGGTCCAACAACACCCTGAGTAGCTCCTTCAAGGATTTGCGCAAATCTGGAGGGAAACCAGCCTTCCCTCTAGAAATTGTGCAATCCTAACTGCAGCCTACTAGGCCCCAGAATTGCGCAATTCTACTGAGCAAGATTCGCCCATAAAATTGTGCAATCCTTCCTAGCTAGGCTGCTCAGCCCAAAATTTACTCAAATCTAGGCAGTAGTCAGCTCCTCTACCCAAACATTGTGCAAATCCTCTGAGCAGTCAAACCAGCTCCCAACCAGAAATGCGCATTTTCTCCTAGCAATTGAGTAGCCTCTTGCATGTGAACTTGAGTTGACCAGTTCCCTCTGGGACCGAGAAAAACACTTGCATGCATGGGATGCTTCTCCCAAGACATCATGCAAAGGCATCCCTCATTTCAAGGGCCTATTTTTGCCAGTTGGAGGTTACATGTAAGGATCATTTCAGAAACCTCCAACCAAGTGTCACTTTCCCTAGCTTTGTGGCATGCACGTCACAACCTCGATTTTATCAAAACTCATCAACTGGACACTGCAGATCTCACTCCTCACATCAACCTTGCAGCTCTGACTTCCCACATCCCATTTAGGGGCTGTTGGCACATTCAGCTCAATTGTTTTGGGGAAAGCCCACTTTCCATGTCTTGTGTTGCATTTCAGGCGCTTTTTGTGTTTCGCTTCGTATGAACGTTGTATGCTTGATTTCAGTGAGCGCTTGCTATCATTTTGATACATGCTAGCTTGTACTAGCACTGTTTCAGTTTTAATTAACATCTCGCTGTTGTCGCATGCATGAAACTGTTTTTCATGAACGGTCGACGATTCGGTACTCGCCTCACCCACATGCATGTTGTTCCATTTTCTGAATCTGTCATTCACCATTTGCATGCACGATCATTCACTTATGCTTACACTCAACATCACCATGCATCCACATTCACTTTCACTTTTAGTTGCCTGTTGGCGAGTCTAGCAGCCTTGGCTCGGACTCCGCCTCAGCAAGACAACATTGTGCAATCCTGAGAAGGAAGACTTTGTCTTCCTCTTAGGAAATGTGCATTTCTTCCCAGTGACTATCCTCCAGGCTTGCGTTTCATAATTTTGAGGGAAAGTGACTACTGCCCAGAAAATTACGCAATGCAGTCACTGAGCCTGCAACCATTGCTAGCTAAGCTTACACATTGTGCAATTCCAGCAGTCAACAATGAGACTAGACTGTGCATTGTATGTTCCAGGGATCAGTCAGCCTCCCAGCAGCCCAGACTATGCCTTGTGTAGCCTTGGCAGTCAGTCTTCTCAACCTCCCAGTAGAAATTGCACAAACTTCATGATTAGTCACATAGGTATGTTGCAAGTCAGTTCTCAAGTTCATTTTGGTTTTTGAATGACAGATTGCTTTCCATGAGTGTTTCCATGTCTCCAGGTATCGTAGGTGTTCATCTACCTCTCAGCAGCATAGGTACAATGGTTTCCAGGAGAGCAGAGTTGAAGACACTATTCAGAACACACTTGGGGATGTAGTCGATCAAGTGTCTATGAGCTTGCCTACTCACGAAGACATCAAGTTGTTCATAGACAAGGACATCAAGATATGACGACAACATCATCACAACGAGTAGCATCATGAATAAAAACTGAAGGTAGCATACCAGGTGCAACGAATGCAAGAGGAAGGTTGTTGACAGCATGGAGGTGGAACAAAGTTGCAAGCTCAAGCAGATCCATTGATAATGAAAGAAACTTTGGAGACTCCAGTTATGAGGTGACGATGCAATCATGTGAAGATAGAGAATGGAACAAATAAGGAGTTGCATGTGCTAAAGCAGCAACTCAAGGAAGAACATGAGTTCCACAGACAAGCGAATGAGTTGCAGCAGGAACAGGAACAACAGGTTGTGCAACATGCACTCATGGATGAAACTGCACCTGTACAAGTTATAGATCCATCTCAGTAGCTGGCACAAAGCAGACATGGTGAGCAGTGTTTTTAATCGCATGCAAGGGATTCAACAGCATGCATGTCATTATGCGCACGCTTGCAATCCAATCCATTCAGCACACTCACCAAGGCGAAGACAAGAAGAAAGTTCGACTGGAGCTGAGCATGTAGTTGACAGCTGATGTGCATGACCACTAGCACACACTAGAAGATCAGCATGGAAATTATGCATCAGTGTGTTGTCATTTCAGTTGCACCAAGAAGACCATACACATGCTAGCATATGAGTTGAATGGAGCAGCCACATCAATGCACTCGGATGCAACGGAGGTAAGAGTTTGCTTCAACAAGATGTCACCATGGAGCGCATGCACACCATCACGGATGAACAAGCTTGGCATCATCTCACCATCTTCACCATCACAAGCATGTCAAAGAGTTGGTCTCACCACAATGGTCCGAGTGTTAGTGATGTCTTACATGGCTTGATCAAGCCATTTTGTCTCACATGGGCACATGTGCATTGTGATGTAACGTCTTGTCAAGTGGAAGTTCAAGTGTTGATAGTTGGATGTAACAGTCATAGAGTAGATGAAGATTCATGACGGCAGATGAACTGTCACAAAGGGGAATGTCAAGGGTCACCCCACCCTTTGCTATAAATAGAACGTCATAACTCATTGTAAAGGCTTTTGGTCAGCCAAGCTTTGATAGGAGTTCTTAGAGAAAGCTTGGACAGTATTGTAACGAGCCTTGATTTCTCCATTGTGCAGAGCTAGTACATCTCTTTGGAGGAGCAGGTGGTTGTGGTTGTAACGTTCCTCTATCAGAACTAGTGGTTGGACATGAATGTATTGTATGACTGGAACTTACACTTCATAATCTAACAGAACCAACATGTTTCATGCATATGTTGTATTGTATTCTATGCTATTTGGTTTACTCTAAATGATATATCTATTTATTTTCTTACACATGTATGTATGGACTATTTTGTATAAGTATGTATGAATCTTTCTGAAATGTGATGTTGGTTTAACCATCACCTTAGATTGTTCGCTAACGTGCTTTCCAGCTTGTGATGCATCTTCACTCGTGTGTTCCCTTCCAATCCGTGTACTATTACAGGTTTCCAAGGGGCGCACTCACCTCACCTTCAGTGTGTTAGAACCTCTCATGCATCTTCCTTGGCTTGCTGCAGCTATCACACCCTTGCTACCAACAGAGTTATCTTACTTGCCTCTGTGCAAAATCACTATCAAGGCATTACTGTATGACCCACTGCTGAGACTCCTACACCAAATGGTTTAAGGTTTAATTGGGACTTCTTACCGAGGAGATCCCCTTACATGTTGGAGGGTCCACCACCGTCAACAATATGCTATATGGATATTTATGTTACTGGCCAAATTGGTATGACATGATGATGTAGCTTGAAAAAAAACCCTTTGAGAACTATTAGGGCTACTTGGGGGAGTATTATGTGGACTAACTATAGGGGTATTAAAAGGGATTCCTTGATGCGTAGGTGTCCCAACAAGGTTGCTCCAATAAAGGATGATCCAATCACAGTGTTTGAATGGTGTCTTCTATGCCTCGATGGCGAGAGACTAGGAAAACCTCCCTGTAAAGGGGGGAGGTTTAGGATGTGACGAGAGCGACGAGTAACCCTTAGTTCCCCTATGGTTCCATTTGTGGGTGAATGTTACTTTACATGGTGAGAGGGGAAATTTATAAAATAAAATGAACCATATGCATAAACGAAAGCTAAAATAAAAGGTTAATTATCGCTTTAACTTTATGTTAAGTGATCAATCAAACAAGAAAATGGTTTTGTTTGTTTTTGTATGACAAAAATCCTAAAAGACCTATGCATCGTTTCCACTCAAAAATTCATTATACCTTGTGAGGATTTGTATGGAAGGGTATTGGGGCCGCGTCCTAAAAGTACTAGTGACATTTCCAGCAACCAAGAATCAACCAAGGTATTGAGAGGTTTTAGTGCTTCCCGCACCTCCACCTGTAGGGAAAGATGCCCTAGAATTTTGGCCACTAAGGTTACCTTCGTCCCACAAGGGCATTCAAGTCTTGATCTTCTTGGTGGTTAGTCAACAATGTGGGGCCCTAAACAATTTGGGTAGCCTCGTAGAGAACTGCATACACTGATACTTAAGCCTAACCCCCTCTGAATTGGGTTTCCGACGTGCCCAAGTATTCTTTTCCATGGGATGATGAAGGATTTTAAGTACCCTTTGAAATTAATTCTATGTTTCAGAATGTGAACAACCACAACAACTTATGGGATGCCTACCTCTATGGTCCTAGCCTGAACTATAAATTATTTTGTGATTGTTGTGGGGAATTTAGTGTGTTCAAGTTAGAGTTGTTTTTAAAGAGGCTTATTCACTTAGGGTATGAAAAACGTAAGCTTCAAAGGAATTAAGTATCAAGATTCCAGAAGGTGGATACCCTTGATACAAAGTTTATATGAGCTTAGTGTGTGAGGTGAAGTTGTGTTGAAGTGAACTTTTGAGCATACAAGAGTCTGAGGCAATGTGGATATGCGTGATCCTTTACAACTCCCTTAATTATGCTATATTATGATTGATCCTTGCAAGAAAAGAAATCATGTGTGGATGATGGGCCACTTACTTCTTTCCTAATTACACTATGTGAGCATGTAGGGAGATGGAAACCAAGTGCTTTGAAAAATATTTCAAATGCAAAATTAGGATTGTCACAAGGATGCAAGGGAAGTAGGGGCTACTCCCTTTTCTACTAACACCTGTTCCTAGTCCCGATAATAAAATTAAAAAAATGAAAACCTTTGGTTAGTCAAAAACATGTGGATAATGGGCCACTTTCTCTTCTTTTAATTAAGTTATGTGTGATGATTGAATTGAGAAAAACAAGATAGAAAAGATGTGTGGATTAGGGCCACTTACTTTCCCCTAGTTAAGCTATATGAGTTGTATTTTTTCTAAGTAAAAATAAACATTTACCTTACTAATAGTGGTTAGTAAAGTAATTAAGAAACCTATCTAAATTGTGAAAAAACACAAGAGCGCAGGAAATTCATTAGGTTCTGCCAAAACACTCAAAAAAGAAAACTTACAATGGTCTTTTGGTCATTCTATGAACTGCGTGTGTTTTTCTTTGCACAGGCACACGTCTTGCTTGTATGTTTGTGTGAAAATCCTCATGGCCAACTTGAAAATTTGAATAGAGGTACTATTCGTGCCATGAACAGGTCTGAGTGAGAGCTACAAAATTCCAGAGAAATTATGAATGCTAAAAATAGTGAAAATACAGAGAGAGAGAGAGAGAGAGAGAGAGAGAGAGAGAGAGAGAGAGAGAGAGAGGACCTACAATACAACCAATTAAATAAAAAAAAGCACAAAGTATGGTCACCATTTTGTATTTGGTGTTTTGTTGATCGAGGGTTCCAAAACACTATTCCTTTTAGTTCGATTGTCACCTACAAAGAGAATACAAATAGTTTGGTGATGTTAGCGCTTAAACAAGAACCAACAAAGCATGGAATAATATAATAACAATACATGAAAAAGATTAAACAAAAATTAAAACAAAGAACATGAAACAATGCTTAAATGAAGCATAAACACATCAACAAAATACATAGGAACAAAATGCCCTTTATTGATTGTTGGTAGAAGAGCTACAAATGATATATTCAAACACTTGAAGAGAGTTTTTCTTGAGCAATGGTGCTCAAAATCTCTCAACAAGGAACTCCTTTCTTCAATCTCCTATGCAAATTCACTCTCTCTCAAAGAAGCTAAGAAAACTCTCAATGATGATGGAACTCTCTCAATAATGAAATGCAAGATTTCCTTGGGGAAATTTTCCCAACATAACAATGCTCAAAATTCTTCTTCTCTTTGGTCTTCCAATGCCTTGTTTATATATAATTTGAACTCCTCTTTCCCTCCCTTGGCTCATTAATGAGAAAATGACTTGATAGGAGGATAAGAGGATCCCTTTTGGGACTAAATATCTCCAAAATAACTTGACATCGGTTGTCCCTAGGTGGTACATGTCAAGGAATCCCAACTCAAATTGTGTGAAGTGGCCTTGGACTCCTGATTCGAACTTTGGGTGACCCATGCATCTATCAAAGAAATAGCCACAGAGTAGTGAATTTCGTCCTTTGAATAGCCCACATAGGCTAAGTTTTTAAATTTGACCTTGGAAAACATTTGATTTTTTTATTCTTATGATGCCTTCAGCTAGAAAATCTTCATCTGTACATGTTGTTGTCTGACTCTGGGTGTCATCTAACCTGTACAAATGTGTGTACTTTTTTTCCACGTTAATAGATAGGGTGAAAAAGAATCAAAGAGAAAAGTCACAAATCATTCTTGATGTTAATAATTGGTAGATAATTGAAACCACTGGTAGTTGTAATATAAAATTGTTCTCTCATTTGTTAATATCTTTGTGCCCTTAAAGTGATCATTGAAATTCTTTTATCGAATTGACTTACATGATAATGCTATTATGTACCATGGATAAGAATTTTAAAGGGTAATACAATAGTACCTATTTGGAATATTACAATTTCCATAGAACGCAATCCATGATTCTATTGCCAAATGCCATGAAAGACTTAAATTCACATTTGTTCCTAGAAACACATGGTCATATGTGTCAACAACCATCACATAATTACATTCGTCTTTATAACTAGGAAAATATCATTATGCGGAAGCATGACTTCATAGTCTATTATAACAAGGAATCCAAAGATGTTACAAAATACTCTTCCAGCCTAAAACTAAGAAAAAAACTTTTATCTGTTGGGAAAACGGGTGTACCAAGAGGTACTAGTTGGGTCGATTTTGCCTATGCATTTTCATGTCCTATTCTAGACCCTTTCTATGAATAACCATAAAATTGTCCCCTTGGTGGGCCTGTCTTAAGTACATATCCAAAAACAACGATCAATTCAAATTTGTTTTTACTTATACTTCCATAATAGACATGTCAAGTGCAGATGAACATTCAGACTTACATGGTAAAATATAGTGTTTATAGTGTAATTCATATTTTTTTGTACTGATTCTACAAGCCAATTAATCGATTCTTAATTCTCAGCTAGTGCTCAGTGACACCAGACCTAGTAAGTGAGTAACAAGTGACATTCGATGGTCATAAATGTTACTTGACAACAAAGAATGCTAAAGAAAACATGTGTGACCTGATAAAAGAATGTGCCAACAAGTCTAGTATAGAACATTATGCCAATCCAAATTGTAGAAAGAGGACCCACCAAAGGTAATTAAAATTTTAAATATATGACATAAAATATTCCAAATCAAAATATATAATTTCTTAAGAAAACCAAAGATGTGGAAAAGAAAAAATTGAGAAAAATAACCATACATTCTTAGCCTATGTTCAAGGCTAATTTGCTAGAACTATAAGTCGATCCATAAAAATGTCATTAACAAATTCTGAAAATTGGTATAACGTAAACTTGCTACATCTTTGTGTTTACAATAAATTACACATTGTAATCAAATATAGAAATCTATACATTCTACCTGCTCCCCCAAGCATACTGAAGCGAGAAATTCCTAGAGAAAAATTGATAGTGCCTGATAAACTGAAAAAGAAATCCTTGACCATTTTTCCATCTCCCATCATGAATAAGCAATGGCTTTCTGAAAGGAGAAAACAATACAAGCTTTCTAGCCTATGTACATTTCCTTGGAATTAGCACATGCAATACATGCGTGGCGGTCCATGCTTGCTGTTAAAAAATAATTAATCAACAATTTTATATTATTTCATTTAATGGAACATTAAATAAATTTCTGTCACATCTCATGACCACTTATCTAGCCTACCATAAGATCTATCATGCATGTTTGGCAAGGTGCATGGTTTCAAATTGTTTTAAGATCATCCACAAGTAGATATATTCCCAGTCAACTGAGTAAAATCCATTTAAGTTGAATTAGTAGCATCAAAGCCACTACCACCTCGTACAATATCACCTCATACAGTAGCAATCGATCTAGTTATTGTTCCAGTCGAGATAGAAGTGTAAGAGGCATAACCCAAATGTCATATACACACTGCAAGTGGCCTGAGAGTTATCAATTCACCTCTTTTAACCTAGTTCTTCCGCTAAGGGAGATAACGATCCAAGGAAAGGTTTTCTTTATATTAGATTAAGTTTTTCAGCCTTTCGATAGTGAGTTTGTTGCTACAATAACATCAAGAGGAGACAGGTTGGGGAGTCAACATCATTAAAGGCAGACAAAGACAAAGTATTTGAGAGTCCATTATTGAAAATAATGCACGTGAAATATTTCTTGGGCTCGCTGATTGGCTTTCTTCCTCAGGGATTGGGGTCAGTTTCTTCTTTCCTAGATTTTGACGAGTTACATTCTAAGAACTACAACCCTCAGTCACATTTTCAACATGCAATCAATTGCACAAATAGAAGCGTAGCGATGGTATCGCACCTGAAACTATATTTGATCATCAGCAGAAGTTTGACTTATCATTTGAGAGGTAAGGGAACTTATTAATAATCGATATGGACTGCGAACACAAACTAAAGAAGCAGGAGAAATTATAGGTATAGATCCAAAAAGGAGGAGCCACAAACCTACCTTCTACGGGTGAGAAGAAGCTAGATGGTTTAGGTTAAAAAAACCTTCCTAAGGGGAGCAAATACTTGTTCAGTGCTACATAGGTGTTTTCTGCCACTTTCTATTTATAGATAGAGAGGGGCTAACAACACTCCTATTATATTCGCAACTAGGAGGGAAAACACTTCTTGTAGCTTTCAATTCTAAGTGTTAGTAGGGAAAATCCCATCCAAAACATTGCATCTTCAAACTGTCTTCTTTGCTTTGCTTCTTGTGCTTAATATTCCTGAGTTTCTTTCTACCATATTTCTTGATAGCAAAATCTTATCTCTTCTTGAAACCATTGTTGAAAAATGGTTTCAACGCATTCATCTTTGTCTTTCATATCATTCTTTTCAGGTACTACTATTTTTTTCCTGTAATATGCACACTCAAGGTCATCATTTACCATTTCATTCAATTTTTTTTATTTCAGCTACTTCTTTAAGACTCGCATCAATTTGTTATAATGGTTTCTGAATCCATTCTTCAATGAGTTTCAAATCTGCATCAAATTTATTAACAACCTTGTTTTCAACTTCTTCGCCCATGCTATTTTGAACACCGGCATATTCAAAAATAATGTTAAAAACATCTTTAATATGGCTCTCTTCAGTGAGAGCTTCATGCTCTACATCTGCCTTCTTTTTCAACTGCATGGAGGTTGTCTTCCACTGTTATGTTGTTAGTGGATATTCTTATAAAAAAATCTTCAATCACTTTATCCTGTTCTTGATTATCAACTGCTGCTAGATGACATATTGCTTCATGAACAGTTCCAACTGCTTCATATCTTGCTGCTATAGTGGCAACTTCAACCTTCAATGTTTCATTAAACATTGCTCTTGCCATATTGCCACAACCAATCCCTATTTCAAAAAAGAAATCACGCATATCATTAACATAATGTTCATCCACACTATGGTGGGATATCTGAGCATGCATGTGCTCATTGACAATTTCAACTTTACCAAATCCATCAGCTGCGGCTGGATTCACCAATTCACATATAACTTTGTAGTCATCATCCACATGTGTCTCATCATAGTGGAATTCACAATCATCTGTATCATCCATGTTACAATGGATTTCTTGAGCATTTATATGCTCTTGCTCTGCTTCACACACACAGACTCCTGCTTCTCTCTCTGCAATCTTTGTTGCATCTTCTTCATCCATATGCATGCATGCATAATGGGTTTCAATTTGATGTCTTGACAACCGTCACCCACTGTTGAGTGGGATTCTCTAAGCTCTATTGTCCTATTAGAGTCTTGCTCGTCTTCTTTCAGATCTAAGGCTGACTTCTTTTCTTGTGACATAACCTGCTGTTACATGTCACTCCCCTTTGCTTCAAACTCTGCTTCCAGGAACTTCCATGCTTCCTTGAAAGTTGTAGCTTTTGCCACCTTGCACAAACACTTCTCATCCAATGTCTGTTTTATAAAATTCAATGCTAAAGCATCGCATACTTCATCATATGGGTTATTAAAATCATACTCAATTAACTCTTTAGCTCTAAGAAAAGTTAATATCTTGATAACCCAATGATCAAAATATTTACCTGTAAACATAGGAGGTGGTAGTAGATCAAGCTATACCAATCACCTTTGATTTCTTCTTTGCCTTCTGCTAGACTTCTCAGTTCCTCGGCTATCGCTGAACCTTTCTAACCATGGCAACAATCTCTGCCTCTTCTTTTTGATTTATTTTCTTCATATGCTTTAATCACGCTTTGCGACCCATGACTGCGGTCATTCCTTTGTTTTATAGTTTATTTCCTGATTGCATGAGGTTATCTTCCATATTACCCCCGAAAAAAAAAATAAAAAAATAAAAAATAAAAATAAAAAAAAAAGTATTAATGATTTTCAATATGTGCCCCCATAAGGCACAATATTCACCTTAAACACTATCATGCTTAACAAAAAACAAAACATTTGGCAGATAAACAGACTTTTGCATAGCTCTAAATTCTCTTGAGAATATAAAAAAAATTATAAACCCTTTCGCAAAATCCCTTGACTATTTTTTATATATAAAAAACAAAAACCTTATTAATAAAACCCCTTCACGAATTCAAAAGACACTTTAATATGACCCCTTTTTAATAAAAGAGTTTTTAAAACACTCCACTTATTTTAAAAACTTTTGGAACAAAAAGAAAACCTCTAATATACTCTTTTCAAAAACTTACGGGACTCCTTAACTAATCAGAGTGGCTTCCCAAAATTCTCGAAGCCAAAATTCTCAACTGTGGTGGCAACTACAACTACAACATTTAATGTCGCCTACGTGTTTTCTTTTCTCGTTGACTTTGGTTGTTCAAATAAACCTTTGAACCTTGCGGAACTCCTTTGAAACACAGCTTGGCTTTTTTAATCTTCCAACTCTATTCAAGAGACTAGCTGCTTACAGTGGCGGTTAGAGCACACGGAATTTTAGTGATACGGGGGAGCTGCAGGCCATTAATAACTGCTGGGGACTATTTCCAGCGATATCTCTAGGCTACCTGCAATAGCGTTGGCTGTGGCTTATGGCGGATTTCTCCTTTGCACGCTCTCTTCAGATGCAGCGATGGTTCTGGATGGCCGCAAGAATAACGACTGTTCTAATTTTTGAGCCACTATACGACCCTTCCAATTATCCGCTTTGCAGACCGACGGGTGACTAATGAGTACTTGTGTTTTTAGCTCTCAGAATATCACTGTCTATGTCTTATCTTTTGGCTTTGATACCAATTTTTTGGAAAGGCAGAGGAGAGAAAACATAAATAATTCACACATAAAATATGAGCTACTGCTCTTTTATTGATCACACAAAACATGATACTTACAATGAACCCGGTGAAGGGTATTTATCATTTTCCAATTAGCCACTTGCTTAAAATATCTTGACATGCATCCACATGCAATCACACATTCAAAGCCGTTTATCACTTAACTAGACTTGACTCAACACTCAAACAACCAATCACTCAGTTCACTGACTCTCTATGTTTAGCCAACTCCACAAGCAAGAGTAATTACTATTACTAACAAAAGCTGCGTCCTCACATGCTTAGTGATAGTTGGCATGAATAGTCAAGGAATTTAGAGCTTCCCTGCACATACTTTGAGAACTTCTTCATCTGGATCATAAGATTATATACTAGTGCTTAAGGTTATTCTGGTGGTTTCTTAAGAGTTGTAGGATATGACTGCATTTAGTGGGAAAACTAGTTGTAGGGAGCCATAATTTCTAGAGCCCTAGAATCTTCAACCCATCCACGGTATGATCTGTTTACCACAACCCCCTTATATCCACCGTAATACCTACTCCCTTCTTGCTATGTGATGGTTTGAGAAGAGGCATGTGTTATAATAGCGGAGCAATCAACTTATACAACCGAACAATTATATCATATGAGTTGTATCTACTATCTCTCAGAATTCTCTTTATATCCTCTTGACCTGCAAAGAGCTTGTAGTTTTCTACTTGTTTGTCTCTAATAACCATGTTGAGAATAGTTTCCAATTGATGATGGTGAGTGATGGAATGAAGGAAGTGGATCCTTTGCTTATAAAACTTCCTCGGGTCTGGTACCCACTTGAGGCTATTTCCTCCTAACTCTGAATTTGAGAAATAAACACTATCCTCGAATTCTTTAGCCTTGAGCTCAAGAATTTCCTTCTCGACCTCCAAGGGCGTTGCTTCAAAGACATTTGCTATTGATTCCCAGCAAAAAAGTCTTTGATGATGCTTCCAATGAGACCATGAAGGACCACCTCTGTGGCTGGGAGTGTGTAGACGTGGATCCATGAACACAATAAACAAACAATACAAAGAGCCAACACTTGTGGTGGAACGACCAACTTCAATGGACTAAAACACGTGATGGTACATCGAGGTAGCAAAAGGGTTAAAGAGACGTAATGTTACACCAATAAATCTGAATATTACACTACAAAGATTCCCATTGACCTAATTAAACTTGTCAGGCTAGGCAGTAACTCCAATAGGCAGTAAAACTGATTCATTTTATTCCATGAGGGATGTTATTGTTATATACAAAAAGGTGTGACTGCTCAGTTCATCTCCTGATGACTGTTCACATTCCTAATTTAATTATTTTCATAAATTCACCCAATCGTGAGGATTAGGTGTCAACATTCCCCCCCTTAATCTGAAGGGATGTTGGTGAGTCCAAGCATCGTTCTGAACCTTTCAAGCTTTTCTCTTCCAAGCACTTTGGTGAAGATGTCTACAATTTGCTCATTTGTGGAACAAAGACGGAGATGGATTGTTTTAGCCTCAACATGATGTCGGATCAGATGATATTTAGTGTTGATGTGCATTGTTCGATCATGGAACTTTGGGTTATTGTCCAACTTTATTGCAGACATGTTTTCAATCATGAGTGGAGTTGATTGTACTTGTTTTACCTACAAATCTTCAAGAATTTTCCTGAGCCACACAATTTTTTTTGTTGCTTCAGCTGCTGCCACGTATTCTGCTTCTATTGTGGAATTTGCTGGAACTGATTGTTTGCGTGATCTCCAGGAGACAGCTTTTGATCCAAGACTCATAGCATATCCTGAAGTAGATACCCCAGTTTCTTTGTCTCCATCGAAGTCTGAATCAGAGTATCCGATCAAGCTGAAGTCATCCACCTGTGTGTACTTGATTCCAAAGT